>JBBYHQ010309767.1:0-17516 GCA_038382645.1 Spergularia azorica | reverse complement strand
GAATATATTGTGTGTTAGGGTTTCGTAAGAGTCAAGTAATTGTAATAGTATAAATAGGGGTCTACCCTAAAGTCATGCTAACAAGTCATTTTCACGAGTCTTATTAATGATAAGAGTCTCCCCAAACACAAGTGTTTATAATTCTATTATAATAGAATTATAACGTACGTGTTTGGGAAACTCTGAACATTAATAAAGACTCGTAAATGACTTGCTTGCTTAATAACTTAGGGGAAGCCCCTTATATAGTTTACATTGTAATGTGAGCATAATAATCCTATGATATAACTAACCCGAAATAAGTACATATTATTCCTTAACCAACATATTCCATAATATTATTTCCCATACTCAATATTACCCTCAGATACTCTATTACTCAGCCCTCGTACCTTCCTCTTCTTCCTACCTCGTCTCTAACCTTCTCGTCTCACAAAAACCCGGAAACTAACATAATTGGCAATCATCAAGGCGTCCAGATCCTCTCCAGTTCCTCAAAGAACTGGAGGATCCAGTTCCTTCCCTTTGGAGCTGCCACGTGCACAAATCTTAAATCAATGGTCAGATTTTATCAACCCTTTTCTCTCTCCTCTCACCAACCATCACCAAACCAGCCATGCAGCCACCAACGAAGACCGCTGCGGCACTGCCGGAGGACGACGCAAGCCAGCACCGGCGAGAAACGCCCACCGCCCACCACCGACAGCCACGGCCACGAAAGCGGCGGTACCGCGGAATTTACGATGATGCCGGACAAGAATTCGATGTCTTTACTGGGGTTCTCAGGGGGGGGTGGTTGTTGTGGTGGTGGGTGGGATGTGAAGTGGGTCGCCCGTCGCCGGAGTGGTGGTGGTGATACGTGATGGTGGGTTTTCGGTGTGGTTTGGGAATGAAGAAGCCTTATCTCTTTTTTTTTCTTTTCTTTTCTTTTTTTTTGTATTTTATGTTAGCCGTAGATTTTAAGGGAAAGCAAATCTGGGCCATTGAAAGGAACTGGACCCTCCAGTTCGTTTTAACAACTGGAGAGGATCCAAATTCATCATCAAGGTAGAACTGCTTTCTACTATTTGACCAACATATCGAACCCTATACAGGAGTAAAAGCTGTAGCATAATTGGCACAGGTCCTAGAAATCAGTCCCCTACTCCGTATTTCATAAACATAACGTTTCAGGATCGAATATCGTCCCACAGAATGAAACTCATGTGTGGGCTGAAGCTTCAGCAACACAAAAGTGGAAATGCTGCTCAAAGGTGAATATTTGAACAGGAATGAAATGATCCTAGACCTTAAAATTCTCACAGCAACAGATAATGCACAAAGTGAACCAGAAGAGGAAAAAAAAGAGCTTTGTTTGCATTCAGTATTTCAGATGTAGAATGATAAATTCTAGTTATAACTTAATACTCTGGTGTACTATAGAACCCCTCTTAAACAAGCGTCTTTGTCAAGTGTTGCATCAAACACCCATGCATACTTGATGAAGTTATGTGATAGACGATCCATGACAAATAGTAGAGTGCAAAGGAAGAAAACTCAGGTTCTGTATGACCTGATTTTGATGACAATGTCGAGTTTATTCCCCCTCACAACACATTAAGGTTTTTTTTTTAATCTGAGAAGCCGTATCCTGCTTCTTTTTTGAGGGTTTTTTGCCCATTGCCATGTTCCTTAAGATGGCCGAGTGGCTTTCCATTTAGAGAAAGGTGGACTCCGGGATCATGGTGCGATAAGGTACTGTTGAAGACTATGGAGCTGTTAATACCCTGAACGTTGCTATTCATGAATGCATGCATCGGTCTTGAAGGATTCGCCCTTGCATTCTGATTTCTTCCTTGCATGTTAGACCTTCCGTCATTGCTGCTTAAGTTCCCTTCAGATAATTTACCTTTACTTTGAAGCTTTTGATAGCTGCTCACAGAACCATGAGTTTTACCATGCGTTGTGGGTGAGAAGCCGAGTTCCATGATTGCTCCTCTGTTTTCACCAGAAATAGATATAACCCTCATGCCAGTATCTTCAGAATTAGAAGTCTTTCTGCTATCTCGCTCCTTAGGTCTCACAGACATTCCAATCTGAGCCTTCTCAGGACTATCACCAAATACTCCTACAATTGACCTTGGCTTTCCGACTGTGTCTTGTACATGAAGCATTGCTTTCTGCTCACTTACTGCAGGCATCTTTCTTTCAGATTCTCCATCTGACTTCAATTGTGAAGGGGGGAGGGAAAACAAAGGAGGCGAATGAAGAGCTGATTTGATCTTCGGGGACTGAGGAGGAGTCTCGGGAAGAGGTTTCTCAGCTCTTGGTGATACAGCTGGAGTGGGCATCCGTGCACCCCCAAGAGGATTAATGGCCCTATTGATAAGGCCATTTGAAGATTTCAGATAAGGAGAAGCAGATGTTGAAGGTGGTGAAGGAGAAGAAAGTTTGGCTGGAGAAGCTGGCATCAACCTAGCTAGCTGTTGTATGGGAGGAGGGGGTGATTGAAGTTTGGGTTTAGGAGATGAAGGTACAGAGGTTTGTGGTGGATTTCCAGCTACAGGAGGAAATTTCTGAGCAATAGGAGACGCATTAGTATCTTTCTGGGTGACAGAAGATGCAGGAGTATTCTGAGTGACAGCAGGCGCAAGAGGAAGTTTCCGAGTGACAGGTGATGCAACAGGGGATTTCTGAGTGACAGGTGATGCAAGAGGAGGAGATTTTTGAGTCCTTGGTGATGCATAAGGAGGAGAATTTTGTGAGAAAAAATATGACCAAGGAGATTTCTGACTCACAGGAGATCCACGAGGAGAGTTCCCGGTAGTTGAAGGAGCAGGAGGCGATTTCTGAGTGACAGGAGATGCAGGAGGAGATTTCTGAGTGACAGGAGATGCAGGAGGAGATTTCTGAGGGGCCGAAGACATGGTAGCAATTCTAGGAAGTAGTTTTGGTGGGCTCACTGGTAAAGGAGGTGGGGGGCGAGGTCTCGGAGCTTGAAGTGGCGGAGCAGCATTTTGTACAGGCTGAGCCTGAGTACCGACAGGAGGCCTAAATGTGGGTCGTGTCATGGTAGGTCTGGGTAATAAAGCAGCAGGAGGCTGCATTTGAGGTCGAGGGGCCGGGGCAGGAGGGGGAGCCAGTGGTTGAACAGGCCGTGCTAGGGAGCCTAGACGCAACCACGGACGAGGCTGAGGCTGGTTTGCCATGAGTCAAATGTTCGAAAAACAAGCAGCTTTTAAATAATTTGAGAAATAAACAAGCAATTGTGCATGAGATTTGAGAGAAGTCCAACTACATACTTATAATCTTAGGAGTTCTAAAAAGCAAAAGCTAAACCCAACAAAACCATAGAAAAAGACAGCTCTGGGAAAAAGAGGAGAATAAGGAAGGCATCAGATTCAAGTCCCACCAGCAGCTAACAAAAGTTCATTAACCAAGCTTGGCATCAGATAGAGTCAATCACAAGATTTTCCCTTTATCTCTTACCAAATCGTATTGGCTAATGATGTTTTCAGTATTTTCTAGGTCAAGCTCAGCATGAAACACGGGAAAGAATAAATAAAACTCGTATTCTACATTCAACCTCAATTGATCGATCAGAAAATGCAGAAAACCGATTATTTTCTCAGAAATTTCATTGTGACTGCTTCCTACCCGAATAGCAATTCCACTAACCCTGAACAGCAATTCCACTAACCCTGAACAGCAATTCCACTAAACCATAAGCTGGACAGCATTTTACAGCAGACTCACAAATGACGGCGATAATTAACAGATGTTTACTACAAGATTCTGAGAAATTCACTGACAAGGAGTTCTACCGCTGCTGTCAACATCCTAAACTACTGGAAGACTTTATAGATATGATGCTGTCTCTTAACACTTGCAGTTCTTGACTTTACGCTCCTTCAAAAAGACCCTTCGATTCTATATCCAAAGCTTTTATCATGTGCGATACACGGTAATAAATCCATGTTCTAACCTCAATAATAAGCTAAAGTTAGAGTATTACAGAGGATGTCCACCTATTGAGATTCTCATAGCAGGAAACATTTTCGAAATGAAAAGTAACCGAGTACCCTAGCATCTTGGCAGCAAAGAAGCAGGGTAGCAGGTACGGCCATATAGGGGATGGTATATGATTCCATGAGGGACGGTAAAAATTTAAAAGCCATAGAACATGATTGATGCATCAGAGCACATGGACAGAATCTTGTAGAAAAATAAACCGTCACTTCTCTGAATGTTGTTCTGAAACAATTCAGGAGTCTCTAGTGCTCGATCATAAAATTATATTCATCACATACCACTCAAAATTCCACATGTTGCTTCTCATGGTCCCTAGAGCACAAAACTTGCCTTCGAAAGATAGGGTTTTGAGTTTAAAAATAAGGCCATCTCAAACCAACAAGAAACAAAGTGTAGTCTCTTGATCAAAGGAACACCATCTAGTTCCATTTCCTTTCCTCCCTGTTTGAGTCTCTAATACTCGACCATATAATCAATGCTAATGCCATCAATACAATCTTTATATCATTTCTTGCTGGTATGATTCTTTTATCCTCAACTGATGGCCTCTCCTACTATCATCGTAAAACCATTCTCTGCTGAGCAATCGAGGGAATGTTGATATATACCAACAAGATAGGCTTTGGAAACACTGGCTGATTGTCCTAAGCTACATAAAGCCTCGTTTTTCTAATAGTTAACAGCATAACACTCTATCTCGTTTCCACACCAGGCATTTAGTCAATAGTGTTTCTAGGACCACAACCATGTCAACATAGCGAAAACATCAATATATAACACTCTAGCTCCGCAGCAGATGCAATACAAATCCAATCCTTATAACAAGAATCTATCATATTATTAATCAGATATTTGCAGGTACAAAGCTATATTCACAGGAAAAGTACACGGAGAACAGGCCTGAATATGAAACCATTATATAAACAAAACATTATAAGTGATACATTGACAGTAAGAGTTGGAGGAATTCCGGACCTGAATATGAAACCACTTAAGGCCATTTAGTGAATTCAAATACTTTGAGGACTATATCAAATCCAGTGGGGATCTGCCAAATGAACAGAGCAACATTCACAGCATTCAGAGCAATGTGAAGACTTCTGGCTGTTTCATTTCCTTTCTGCATTGCTGGTACTAGAGCTGCAGCGGCTGCCCAGAGCACGGTAATAGCTGTTCTCACAAAAGCAACAGAAAGAAAAACGTCAATGTCAGAAATACTGATTTGTGTGTGCTACGATTTGCAAGTGTAAAGCGCCTAGATAACATTGCAAGTGCTATTGACTCCATCACTCAAAAGTCATACCTGCTCCAGCGAACAGATGGGGACCTGGAAATAGCTTTCCTGTTCTAAACCAAGTATTGACTCCTCCAGCAATTGCTTCAAAGACCCCGAAACCCAGCAAAATTGAACCTGCATTGAAATGTCGGTCCCTAAAATTGCCTTTTACCAATTCTTTCCTCTCCTGAAATTTTAAGAAAAGGTAAAACGAAACAGCAACAACTGTTAGCACTGGATCATATGCACAGGCACTGATAGATATGAACTGTAGAAATGTCTACTGAACAACGAGTGTGATTCATCAATTTGTTCCGGGATTTTTGTAGGATGAAAAGGGTTGGCCTTGCCACATTTTTAGTACCATGAAGAGTTTTACATAATACGTATAATGCCATCTCACAAACCACATTGCAAGTCATTGACGAGAAGGGTTCAAGATAGGCAGTCAAAATACATAACGACCTTAGCTAAATTCTCTACACCATCATTAACTTCACGAATCCTGTTCTCTATTCTCTTATAACTTCTTCCTTTCTCCACTCTTACCAACGTTTTCCAACTATTACGCTAATACTGCTGGAAGCCACTTGTAACGGAAAGGACAATAACTAGACAAAATTCAACCTCAACAAAACGAAAATGATGCAACGGCTAAACGAGCATTATTCAACTTCCCATAAACAAGTTTCCGCATTGTAATCATATTGTAAGAACCATTGCACCCTGTCACCATTACAATGAAATTCTACTCCCTTCAGTCCTTCCCAATTCAACCTGAAAATGAAGGAAGTTGCTACTCTAGCAAAGATATTCTACTTCGCGTATTCAACCAATCAACTTCAATTCAATCTTACGAGATACTCCGTATACGATACCACATTGTAAGCACAAGTTTCAAGTCTTGAGAGTAAATTCCAATTGGGGGCAACCAATTTTACTAAATTCCAACAAGAACAACAATCGAGCCTTAGACAGTTAGTCCCAAAAATGATTTGGGGTCGACTAACATGAATCGCGATCTGAAACCGTCATACATAAGCAACACACAATCCATAAACATAAATCAATGCAATAACAACATTCAACACTAAAAATTAAAAATTAAAAAATTTACCTCAGTCAACTGCTGAATTTGGGTCTCAACAGGAGAAGGTGGAGCATTAACAGCAGCAGCAGAACCGTCAGAGGCAACAGCAACAGGTTTAACTTGTTTCTTAAGCTCAGTAACCTCATTCTGAATGGTCCGTACCCTCCTCCATTGCCAACCCAAATACCCGGCCCATAACGTGTACACGAATAACCCACCCATCACTAATGGGTGGATCAGTGCCGCTGTCCTCCCTTCCAACAGCCCAAATTCTCCTCCAGCCGCCAACGCATCCTACATTCATATTTTTTATATTAAACCAAATCCAATTTCGCCAATAAGCGAAACACTAAACTCTCCTATAAGACCGTCTTACCAGAATTCGCCCTAGTATCAGAATTCAAAACTGGCATGACTTTGGTCTTAACCACTAGACTAAGACTTTGACACGTATTCCTAAAATTCCAATCCCAAAATTCCAATACAATGTTAGTTGTTAAATTATATGGAGTATCAAAATTAAATGACGGTTAATAATCCCATTCTCGCCAATAAGCGAAACATTAAACTCTCCAATGAGACCGTCTTACTATAATTCGCCCCAGTGTCAAATGTGGCACGACTTCATCTTAACCACTAGACTAAGACTTTGGACATGTATTCCCAAAATTCCAATACAATGTTAGTTGTTAAATCATACGGAATCACAATTAAATGACAGTAATAATCCCATTTTCGCCAATAAGCGAAACATTCAACTCATCTATGAGACCGTCTTACTATAACTCGCCCTAGTGTCAAAAGTGGCACGACTTCATCTTAACCACTAGACTAAGACTTTGACACGTATTCCAGTACAATGTTAGTTTACTCGTTACTAGACTTAATACCACATTAGCATAAAGAATTAACGAGAATGTAAAAAAAAAAAAAGATACCTGGGAATTCAAAAGGAAGGGTAAAGTGAGAGTGGTAAGAGAGAGTGGGGCAGCTTTAAGGAGGGGGTTAAAAGATTGTTTAACAAGGGTTAAATTTTGTTGGAAATTGTTGTTGTTGTTAGTAGGTGGGTAATTAGGGTTAATTTGAGATTGGCTTTTTTGAGAGTGGATTCTTAAAGAAGTTTGTGGGATTAGTTGGAGTTTGAGAGCAGAGAGTGTGGTGGCCATGTTTTTGTGCGTGTGTTTTACTCTACTCTGCTCTCAAATTTTTGCGGGTGTGTTTGGCAGTGAGAAAGAGATATCAGCAGATAAGAGAACAGAAAAAAAGGGAAATTTGTATGGTTGTTTCTCCTTTTGACACTTGGCCTCATTTTATCACTCTCTTACTGGGCTTCTTATTGGGCTTTTGGAGTTATTGGGTTGGGCTTTCGGAGTTACTAAGCTAGATTTGTCTGGACTACCAACTATCCAGTTTCGGCCCAAATAGGCAGTAGACCAACCATAAAGAATTGAGTAAAGTTGAAAGAGTGGAAGCGAGGAAGCGTTTTTACATAGGAGCAGCTAATGTTGCGGGGGTGGGAACATGAGTATTTGAACTCGAGATAACCCGAGTCAGGTTGACCTTTTAACCACTCGACCAACCTTGATACTAGCAAGCTTAAAGATGACTCGAGTCTACAACAACAACAATAAAATTTTACTTTTCAATAATTTAAGATCAGTTTACAACATGAATGGTCATCTGATCGGCATCATGTAGACGCTAAACGTTGTATTCGAGTTCAAACTTTGGGTGAAAAATTATAATTTTAGTGCCTTTTCGAGTGATCTTGTTGAGAAATCAAGTGCTAACTTTAGGGGAAAGCAAGTTCTTGATTGTATAAAAAGCTCTCCACTCTCTCGACTCCATTATTATGATTTGGATAATCGGATATATCACATATATGGGCTGGCTTAACTGATACCCGCCAACCCGCACATATACACTCATGATTGCCGACAAAAAGCCGTCACAAAAATAATCAGATCAAATTAATTAAACAACTCTTCAAGACCATCAAGAAGTGGGTCGATTTCCTCTAGACGTAAAATTAATTAAACAAACAGTTTTTATGAGTAAAGACGTACCAAATTTGTCACAATTATTATTTGATTGATGATTATAATATGATAGGGGTGACTCGGTGAGTACCTATTACTAAATATACTGGACCAAGTTGGCGTATGGCATAGTGCTGCGCCACATAAATGATATTATGTGCATCGCTAGTTCCTCGATAGCTCTACCTGCCTGTGGCCTCACAATCATTTGGTGGCAATGTGGCATGCGCACACCTCACGCCAACAATACAGTTATACCCCATATATCCGAGTTTAATCGAACTAGTAATTATATTGCGCCAAAAAAAAAAATCCATGAATTGATTGGAAATTAACACGATATTAAAGTACAGCTACATAATACGTTATATGTAAAGATGATGATGATGACGATAAGTGGAAGACGAGTTTAAAATGCGTATTATGTGTGTCAATGGTTAGGTGCTGACCAATCCCGATCGATCCTTGTAACACACACAACAATTGAATAAAAACGTCATTTATATGTTCGTCCGTCTTTATGTGAAGCAAATAAGACCGGAAACGGGATACGTGTAGTTACATTATACCTAATCATTTAGCTTGTCTTAACTAACATATCGTACATGGGATATATAATGACGTTACGTGGATTAGCTACCCCTTATTTATTTATTTGTCTGTTCCTAACTCTAGTCATCGTCCTTGTGTAGTTTGTGAGCAATCCTTTTCAATTTCTTCGGCACAATAATATCCGGATGCTATTGCCATGGCCAAGATTCCCGCATCTCTCCTTGTCAATCGATTTACAATACTCCGTATGCTGTTACTTGTGACGAAGAAACACATTTTGATGACATTTGTACTATAAGTTTGAGATTAGCATCCTCCAGTCCTATACGACGGGCTATATTTATCTTGGGTTCGAATTCTGACATCCTTGCCTTTCACGGCATTACTGTCAAAACGGGTCATCAAATACCCTTCGACCAAATGCAAATAAGATTCGAAAAGCAGTCGAATTGCATTAACATGTGTGCCAAGGTCTAGTCTATTATTACTACGAGTAGTTCTAATGATTGGTGATGCTTGCAAGTTGAACCACTCGTAACAAGTAATCCCTTTGCAAAACGAGTGAAGTCGAACTAGTTGAATTGATGAAATAATAAGGCGGGAGGGAGACATGGGCATGCGACAGAAGGGCAGAAAACAGCGCAGAAATACTCGAGTGAGTGACCTGGCAGACGGTGCACGAGTGGATTGCAACTGACGTATAAATATTTCATCAGGATTGTATTGTCTGGCTTTGCTATACAGTATACACACATCACGTTATTATTAAGCTTCCCAAATTAAAAACCACATGCCCTTAATTTCCCACCTTGGCTTCATAATCAATCATTCAAGCGTCCGCTAGCTCTTGTTCAAGATAAGTCCATTTAGTTTGTATCCGATGACCTAGATACAATCTCGACTTATATACGAGTAGCTTATTACCGTATTCAAAATAATTCGTCTAAAAGTTATGTTTCACGACATTTTTTTACACTTCTGATGTACGGAGTAGTTCAAATTTTACGCTAATCATTACAATAAGGCCGGCCGGCTAATATAATTCCGAACTCCTAGCTAGCTTAGGTAGTATGTAATCGTCTTGTTTCAAACCGAAGAGCGGAACAAGTACAACGTAGGTTGTGGACTTGTGCGCTACCTAAGCTGGACTGTAGTGTGCTTTTTAAATCAGGGTCAAATGTTCAATCTAAGAAAAATACAAACTTTCAAGATTTTTTCAACCCATTATTTGTACATAAGTTTACAATTAGGCGTTTGAATTTTTGGCGTTTGAAGCCGTCTAATTAAAAAGTTGCAAACTCCTTCAATTCTCTTTGGGCACCATCGGAAACGTGTTTTGGATTTGGTGATGCTACGAGCGAATTGAAGATCTTTGACACCAATCTAGTCAAGTGTAGACTTTTTTTCTTATTTGCTCTTCCCACGCTATTATATGCTGCTTTTGACATGTATTAGTGGGAGCGTATTTGACAATTATTTGAATTTTTTGTAAATTCTTCGCTTTCGATTTTATAATTAGCTTCTGAAAACTAAACCAAGTTGTGTATAGTGATTCGAATATATAACAGGATTTCCAACCAAATGTAAAGAATTGTGCTCCACTTAACAGAGGGCGTAGCGTTTTATCATGATATTTTTTTCACGGTAGGACAAATCGTGTTGTTGATTAGGTAGTTTGAAATGTTTCTAAAAGTTGATTTAAAAATGAATATGATAGATGATTCTACAAGTGTGTGTCAATGTCGTTGATATGGAGTAGTAAATATTTGCCCTTGTCTTGTTGATAAGTACTTGTGATCTTAAAGTAAGATTACCCAAAAAGTTAACAGAGCATCTTAGATAAAACAATTGAGCAGACAAATGTTAGCTCAATTTGCAATGACATGACAATAATAACATATCAAGGCATCTTCACGTCTCATAGAAACTTCCCTGGCCACCAGATTAATCAAATAATGGATTTTTATAGGAGAATAATCTATACACAATACAAAGAAGTAAATAAACAACATTAATAAGTCCGGAGCTTTATTTTCACGGTGCTGGTGAAGTCTTGCTAGTTGGACACTTTATGTGCTTGATTTTCAGGTCTTGGACACAGATCTTTAATTTACTTGTATGCGGTAAAAATCGAACCCATATCTAAAATACGTTTCCACGCTATACTAGTATTAATTAATAATCAATGCAAAGTACATAACAAGTGATGCAATCTGATTTCAAAAAAAAAAAAAAAAACAAGTGATGCAATCACCATGGGTTAATTTACTTCTTAACAATATGATTCATTGCATCTTTTAAATTTAATCTGCTTTGATCTGAACTAAAAATTAATTTGGACGAAATTATTGTAAATTTCATTAAATTTAGATCACGTGCTTCAAACACAAAGATGTAAAACAGTTTCGCTAGGCCATTGCAAACATATTATAGTCACCATTATAACAATTTGTATTACAAAAATGTGTTATAGTACCAAAATTATGGAGGCCAAACCTTAAAAAAACATGTTCATGGTACACCACGATCAAATCTGTACTTAAAAAGTTAAAAGAAGAGACTTCTTTTTTAGATGAATATCTTAAATCCCAATCATAAAGCAAGGGCCTATAAAAACACGAGCACATACATGAAAGATTGAAAGTACAACTAAAACCTCCTAATGTCATCGACTTTTATTTAAGTTTAGCTGATATTTTGGCGTGACACAAAATTAATAAACTTTTAATTCATTAGTGAATTATAAGCACTTAACCAATTTCCCTTCAAAACGGAGTGATGACTAATACTCCTACGATGTTTTTATTCGAGATAATAGTGTATTATGATCAGTGGCGGATCTACTAAGGGGGAAGGGGGGTCCTATGACACCGGAAAAAATTTCCGAAATACAAATTTTTGCACTAAAAATTATGAAAAGATCCTAAAAAACAAGGGCGGAACACCAATTTTTTTTTTTTTTTTGAAATAAATCGAAAATTATTATTGGGACACCGAAAAATATTTTTTTTCAGGATCCACCGAAAAATTACGATAATCAGATGATTCACTTTATGCGTGACATTTCGCCCTCACAAAACACAAGTCGTGACACTTTAGCCTACATGAAACTCACTAATATTAAACTCATGGTTAAAAATGAGTTTGGATCCCATGGAGTTGAGAATAAACTCCACCATGTGAAGTTTGCCTAATGAGGTAAGAAAAAGACAAGTGACATTTTATTTGTGCATTTAAAACTTTTCTTTAATTTGTTTTAATACTATTTATAGCAAACTCCACCAACTCTACCAAATTTCAACTCCATGGAATCCAAACACGTTAAAAACATATATTTTTCCCCCATCCATCCTCACGTGAGATTGAAGAACAATCTCAACATTCCCACAAATCCACGAATGTAAATAAAAATCTTCTTACATGAACAATTCTTAATTAATCCTCATTAATCAAAGATTTACTCACTAATAAAGTTATTAACACTTTCATTTAATAATATTTTACTCCATCAATCCAAAAATCAGTCCTGGTTGTCAAGTAGCTGGGGAATTAGGGACTAGGGGAGGACAGAATCTTAACCCAAAAAATAAATAAAATTAAAAAAAAAAAACTCTCCCTTTCACTCTCCTCCACTCTCCTTTTTATTTCATTCATGATTTTGAGTCCTCTTCATTTTCAATCACTTCTCCAATTTTCCCCCAAATTTAATTTCATCTTTCTCCTCCTCACTAACAACCCCCAAACATGACCTTATAACACCAACAAAATATTATTATTATAATAATAATAATTCCTCCACCGTCGCCCCCAAAAAAAATTAGAATAGAAATCACGGTATACGGCGGTGGTGATGGAATTCCGGCAGATAATCTCCGCCGTGATAATGATCGGAATCGCCGCCGTGGTGGTGAGATTATTCTTAAAGAGGAAGATTCGAACGGCGAAGTTGATACGGTGGTGGAGATTCATCTCCGACAGATTCCATGATCATCAGTTTCTTAAAGTCCCCGAATTTAATGATAACTTCCAGGAGAATCATCTTTTCCGACGAGTTTCTCTTTATTTAAACTCGTTAGAATCTCTCGAAGATTCCGATTTTACCAACTTATTCTCTGGTGCGAACCCGAACGACATCGTTTTGACGCTCAATCCGAATCAGACGGTGGTTGATACGTTCCTCGGCGCGCGTATGTGGTGGACGTGCGGTGTCGTCAGTGATACGCCGTCAAAGTCGTTTACGTTGAAGATCAGGAAGCGTGATAAGCGGCGGGTGCTACGGCCGTACCTCCAGCATATTCATACTGTTTCCGATGAGATTGATTTGAAGACGCGTGAGATACGGTTGTTTACCACGACGGCGAACGGTGGAGGTAGAAGCGGAAGATGGCGATGCGTACCGTTTACGCATCCTGCGACGATGGAGACGGTTGCGATGGACGCGGAGGTGAAGAACAGAATCAACATCGATTTAGATACTTTTCTCAAGTCGAAGCAATACTACCACCGTCTAGGGCGGGTATGGCGGCGGAGCTACCTCTTATACGGCCCATCCGGCACCGGAAAATCAAGCTTCGTCGCCGCATTAGCTAGGCAGTTATTCTACGACGTGTACGACCTCGACTTGTCGAAAGTTTCCGACGACGCAGACTTGAAATTCCTATTGTTGCAAACGACGCCGCGGTCGGTGATTTTAATCGAGGATTTCGACAAGTACGTGGCGGCGTCAGCGACGGCGGGAAAGGCGAAGTCGGGGGCGGTTACGGCGGCGATGAGTTTTTCCGGTTTGTTGAATTTTATGGACGGGGTGGTGAACGCGTGTTGCGATGAGAGGGTGATGGTTTTCACGATGATGACAAAAGACGGAATTGACCCTGCCGTGCTCCGCCCTGGTAGGGTGGACGTACACATACATTTTCCGATGTGTGATTTTAATAACTTTAAGAATTTAGCCAGTAATTATTTGGGAGTAAAAGAGCATAAATTATTCCCACAGGTGGAGGAGATGTTCTCTAGTGGGGCCACCCTTAGTCCCGCCGAAATCGGGGAGTTAATGATGGTTAATCGGAACTCGCCTAATCGCGCGCTTAAATCGGTAATTACCGCGCTCCAAACGACGTCGTCGCCGGTTGTAGCAAGCAGTGTTGGTGGTGGTGATAGTTGTAAGACGACACCGAAAAACGGGTTTAAATCGGGTCGGGTATCGGTAGACGGGTCGGGTGACCCGGTTGATGGTGGTGGTATGGGGTGTAGAGGGGATGGTGTTGGTGTGAAAGAGATGAGGAAGTTGTATGGGTTGTTGAGAAGGAAGAGTAGTAGTAACAGAAAATCTGATTCGTTCGATCTTGGTACGTGATCTGACGGCTCAGATTTTTTTTCAACTTTTTTTTTTTTTGATGGGGTGTAAAAAAAAGGAGGGAATATTGTTGTTATTAAATTCTTTTGGGGTTAGGAAATTGTCAAAAGGTGGAGGTGGAAAAGGAAGGGGAAAAGGGAAATGGAGTGGTAGAGTATGGGAGAAGAAACTCTCAAACTCTTATGCCTCCAAATCATTCATTTTGTTTATAAGCAGGAAAAACAAAGGTGGGGGATTATCATTCATATTCGCTTTGTTTCATTAAATTCTTTACGTTTCTTTTGAATATATGATATGAATTCAAAGGAAACGTAAATAATTTAAAAAAAACGGAGGGAGTACTTGGAAGTTGAAATATTAGTTTTGTGTAGGAGTGGTGTTTTTTGTTTCTTCTTTTATTTTGAAGTTTGTGGTGGGTTGAACTTGAACCCATATATTGTGACAAAGTTAGGGAGGTTGTAAATGATCAAATTTCATGAACAAAGTATAGCAAACAGCTTGAAACATTTGTAGATTTCTTGCCATATTTTCCTACTTCTATGTTCGTGTCTTTTTTCGCGTTCTTTTACCGTATATGAATTCAAAGAGTCTGATCTGATCGGAAAGCATAAGCATTTGTTGATCACAGTTTTAGCATGTTATTGGGTAGGATGTTTGTCACCACAATTACTATTGTTAGAGTTAACTTTAATAGGTGTACTCCATGTTCTAGTGTATTGATCACTTATATGATGTGGGTTCATGAGTACGTTATAATTAAACACTACTAATTAGTTTGAGTTTTGCAGACAAATGTTGGATAGTTTTCGGCAAAAGTAGAAGTCAGGACCTTGGTAGCTAACAACCCAAATTCATGTTGTGTGGCCGTTGAAGACGAAAATGTATAAACTACTTGTACCTAAAATTGTATGGAGAGTAGTGGTAGTATATGTTTTTGTGATTATGTAAGTAGGTTGGTAGTTGATTATCTTCATTATTACTCCAATCATCTTCCACCAACAATTTTGACAAAAAGGGGGGTTTGCTTATGTGAAAATTGATCATATATTCATATACGAGTATATGCTAACATGGCCTCCATAACATCGATGAAAATGAGTTTCAACAATATTGTGAGCTCACTTATCTTCGCTCTTAGTTTTTTCGAAGTTTAAAACATAATTTTTGAAAATTTAGTAAAAAACGACAATATAAGAGCACAAATGGATTGATCCCGTATTGGGGCACTAGTGCACTACCAGTCTACCATGATGCAAGCTAGCGTGTATCAGTTGATTTGTTCTACGGATTCGTGTCGGCACGCATATCTCATTGGGTACACTCCTAGAGTCCTAGACTACTAGGGCTCAGCTCTTGATTAAAGAGGGTCAGCCCAGAACAAGGCTGGCTTTACAGCCCTACGCGATAGGTTAGTGCCCACAATATACGGTGTCCCCATACCTAGAGGTACATTATCTAGTTATTTCGGACACTTTTTTGTTGAAATGAAAAGTCAGCTTGTCCTACAGCCTTTCCCAAGTTCAGGCACTCGCAATCACAACAGGCACTCGCACTCGCAATCACAATCGGCACTCGCAATCACAACAGGCACATAAAATAGACGACAAATATCTCACCTGTTGCACTGATTACTCTACTACAACTTCATCTGTACTGTACTACTAGTGCACTAGTACCTTAATCCTCCATATGATTGTGAGTGTGACACCCAATTGCGACGACTTCTAAGGGTGTGTTTGGTCAAACTTCTGAACTGTTTCTGGGTCCTATAAACTGGAAACTGGCCAAACACACAAAACTGAGAAACTGTTTCTGACTTCTGAGAAGCACTTCTAATGTAAATTTGTTCATCAGAAGTAGAAGTTCCAATTTGGAGCTCCTCCTCCAGAAACTGTTTCTCAGAAACTGTTTCTGAGGAGCACTTCTGGAGAAGTTGGAGCTTGGCCAAACAGACCCTTAATCACATTTGGTGTTCGGTTTTTCAATAAGTTTTCGACTTGAGATCTATTTTACAAGAAAACAAAAGAGTTGTGAGTATATATGTCCCTTAAGTACGCTTAACACATAAATGTTTGATACGATATCAATAGTTTTAGTAGTTCCATTGTCGTGAGGTGAAAGCGTGAAACCCCTGTAATTGTCGACACGCCTTATAAGTGTACCAATTAGAGGTTTAGTCAAGTTTCATCAAACTCAGTTTAATTCACGACCAAATAGTATAATAACACCATCAATTGATAAAAATATGACCGAATATGTACCCAACGAGAAGTTGTTGAGTATTCCGTCTTGATGTGGTTGGAAGTTTGGAATTTGTACGGGATCTATGATACGGAGTATGTCAATATCAAGTACCATAAAATTTTAAAGCATACACTAACACTACATACGGTTGATTTTTTTTTTATTATTTTCTTTTTTGAGGTCACATACGATTGATTTTACGTAACTTGGATCTGTTGGAAAGCTGTGGGAGTAAGTTGCCGTAAGCTTCTTGGTTGGAAATTAAACACCCCCTCATTCCGGTGTAGTAAAGGGCGACGATTGGTAATCTTGAACCAAAATTGTACGTCACTCAATAGTTGTTGCGCTAATCACCATCAAAGTATTAGGTATTTAACCATTCAACTTCTATATATCCGATACGTACTAAACCTATTTCTCAGCGCATTTTAGTCAAATGATGTTAACAGTTTACGTACGGGAGTAGTAAAAAACAAAGGTGTGTGGCAAATTTTCATACTGTGTAAACAGTAATATAAATCAATTTTCAAATGCTAAGTCGTATAGAGAACTTCCCGGGCCTTATGTGGTCACTTTGCTCCCAACAACCACATAGGCCCATCACCGCGAGGTCAGCTACAATTTTAACTTCGAGTATTAAATGACTCGTACTCGCGTAGATGAAATGTCTTACCCCCAAAATAATTCAATTACAAATTGATAAAATCTTAGCAATGTAGGAAGGACAAAGTACTGATTAATTAAGATGCAACTAGTTTTTGCCCCCGTGAATTCACGGGACTGCTAAAAATTATGAGTGCTTAGCGTCTGAGAACAAAAATAATATAATATGTATCCCCCGAATTACGACTTTTTTTACTCCAAAATTAAAAGAAACGGAAAATTCACGTGGTACCCTCGAACTTTGACTGATTGCACATGGTACCCAACTTGACAAGTTTGTGCACATGG
>JBBYHQ010309741.1:0-17519 GCA_038382645.1 Spergularia azorica | reverse complement strand
TTATTAATTCCCTCAAAATGATTAATAAACGTAACACCCTAATTAATTAAAGTCCCAAAAATTGTGGGGTGTTACAGTTTTACTTCTCGTCACACTAATATCCCAAACTTGCTAAACTAAGAATTTCGCCCACTCCAAATCTCAAGGGGCTAAATAATAAGGAAAAAAAATAACATTTTGCACAAATTTATTTGATTCTTTCCTTGACAAATTTTTTCCCTTGTGCTCCCCCTATTTTATAATTAATAAATAATTTATAATAATTATCTTCCCCTTATTCTCTACAACATATCTATTTCACCTCATCGAAATGAACTTATATCAAAATTACAACCACCTTCCAATGAAAATCTATTTTGTTTCCATTCAAAACATTCATTTGCATGATAAAAATGTTTCTGCATTCAGGGATGTTATATGTTTTACAATTTAACAAATTAAGAAGACAAAAGTTAAGTGTCAAAAAATGCAAATACTTAGAGCGATGTAGTTAGGTAAAGAAAACCATCAAGGAAAAAATCATAATATTTTGTGGAAATAAAAAACCGCCCATTGGGAATTGGAGTGCGATAAATTGTCTTTTAGCGGGTTCGGATATTAGTGCGATGCGAATTAAAACGTTGGGTTATTTTTGTTAAAGTGGAAAGGTTGGGTTATTCTATGAAGATGTTGCAAATGCTGGGTTATTTTCATCAAATTTGCCTTATTTTTATTTATACTCGTCTCATACTAGTATTTGTATATATTAATATATAGGGGGTGTACCTAGTCAGAACTATAATTTTTGTCAGAAGTCAGAAGCAATCCCAGCCATTGATTTCAGTTAGCTCCATAAACCTTAACTGCATAACTCTAGTCGCTTAACTCCACCAACTAAAATCAGTAACTCCAACCGTTCAACTCTACTAACTAAAACACGTAACTCCAATTAACTCTATTATCTAAAACACGTAACTCCAACTTAACTCCACTATCTAAAACACGTAACTCCAACTTAACTCCACTACTTTAACACGTAACTTCAATTACTCCTCTAACTAAAACACGTAACTCTAACTTAACTACACTAATTAAAACACGTAATTTCAACTTAACTCGATCAACTAATAAAACACGTAACTCCAATAACTCCTTTCACCAAAACACATAACTCTGATAACTCTACTAACCAAAATATGTAACTCTTAATTAAACATGTAACTTCAATAAAAAAAAAAATCAAATTTACCAGTTTCTCTCTTCTCTCCCGCACACCACCCACCCCCCCTCCCCGCCACTACCCCCACCACCCACGCAACCACCACCAACCGCACCGTCCACCACCTTTTCCGGCTTCACCTCCACCTCCCCCACCAAGTACTCCGTGCTCTGGCAAGTGGAAGCCCCCTCCTCTGCATCATCTCCATCCACCATTTCCCTCTCTCACGCCCGTTTCTCTCTCCTCGAATTACTCTCTTTCCGTCACCCTACCACCGCCCTCACCTCCTCCATAACCATCACACACGCAGCCATCCACACACATCCATCCTCTCTCCTTTCCTCACCATTCACTCGTTCCCTCAATGGAGGCCATAATACAAGGATGACAAAGTCTCATATGAGACGGTCTCACGATAACTTATTGTGAGACGAACTTAGTTGTTTAAAAAGAAAACCATTTAACATTCATTGCAACCATTATATTGCTTTTAGTGATCTTGTTAGTTTACGATTTAACCACATATGTTGTAATTTAAAAGGGTCACACAATAGAAAATTAGGCATTATTTATAGAATAACTCATTTACTCATTTTATATGAGGCTAACTAATCTCACATTAAATTAAAACAGTCACTAAATGAGGTATAATGGTTACTTAAACTATAAGAGAGGTCACTATTATATAAAGAAAGATGGTCTCACAATAAATTAGTGTGAGACCGTCTCACACAAGACTTACTCTACGAGGATAGGAGCGGAATAAGTGCGGAAATGAGAGAGGACGCCGGTAAGGGTTTTAATCGACGGTGGCCAGACGAAAACGAGAGCGAAAAAAGGGTTGAAGACGGAGGTTTTCGCGGTGGAGTGGTGCTCGCAGAAGGCCGGTGATTCCGGCAATGGAGTCGCGAAGGTAAGTGGAGTTGGCCGCTACTATCGGCGCAGGCGTTGGTGACCGTCGGTGAGCGTCGACGGCGGCTGTGGCATGGGTTGGGGCAAAGAGAAGATGGAAGGAGGGGAGAGAGAAAATGTGATTGATTATGGGGTTGGGAATGTTTTTATTTTCTTGTTTCTTTTCTTTTAATATTTCATATAGGCCATTAGATCAACTAAGATGAATGAACCAGATAACTTTGATTTCTGACAAAATTATCACTTCTAACTGGATACTTTTGATACTGAGGATTTTCAAAAAACTAGAGTAAAAAAACCTAAGAGAAGATATGGATAATGGCCAAAACGGTCATAAATCCATACAAATTGACGACCGTCGAAACACTTGAAATAATTCACAAAATTAGGAACCAACACTCCAATCAAACAAGTATAGTCCTAGGGTTGCTACACTATTGTTTGGACCACATTTGACGTTTTTCGAAAAATTGATCAAATTTGACTGGAATCGCAGTATATAATCCATGGTTTTTCGATAAAATGGCTCCGGAGAAAAAATGGCTCAAATTTTAGAGGTAGTCTCTAAGTATGAAATATTGAGGATTGGAAAAATATTTGGACCAAAAACCTAAGAGAACGTTAGAAAAACAGCCAAACCGGTCATAAATCCATTACAATGTGACGAGCGTCGAAATGCATGAAATACTTCACAAAATTAGGAACCAACACTCAAATCCAACAAGTGTAGTCCTAGGGTATCTTCGTGTTTCGTTGGGGGACATTTGGAATTTTTTCGAAAAATTGATCAAAAATGGCCAGAATCGCACTACATAATCCACGGGTTTTCGATAAAATGGCTCGGGAGAAAAAACGACTCAAATTTTGGTGGTAGTCTATAAGTATGATATAATGAGGATTTGCAAAATATTAGAGTAAAAAACAAAGAGAAGATAAGTAAAACGGCAAAAACAGTCATAAATCCATACAAAGTGACGAGCGTCGAAACGCATGAAATACTTCACAAAACAAGTAGTCAACACTCAAATCCAACAAGTGTAATCCTAGAGTATCTACAGTAATGTTTGGAGGACATTTGGCGTTTTTCGGAAAATTGATCAAATTTGACCAAAATCTGAGTACATTATCCACAGTTTTTCAATAAAATAGCTCCGGAGCAAAAATACCTAAAATTTTAGTGGTAGTCTCTAATTACGAAATAAAGCGGATTTGCAAAATATTGGAGTAAAAAACTTTGAGAAGTTATGGAAAACGGCCAAAAAGGTCATAAATCCATACAAAGTGACGAGCGTCGAAACGATTGAAATATTTCAGAAAATGAGGAACCAACACTCAAATCTAACAAGTATAGTCTTACGGTATCTAATTAAATGTTTGGAGGACATTAGGCTTGTTTTTAAAAATTGATCAAATTTGACCAGAATCGCAGTACATAATCCACGATTTTTCCATAAAACCGAAAGGAAAACGACTAAATTTTTGGTGGTAGTCTCAACTTATGATATAATGAGGATTTTTAAAAAATTAGAGTAAAAAAAACCTAAGAGAAGATATGGAAAACGGCCAAAACTGTCATAAATCCATACAAATTGAAGAGAGTCAAAACGCATGAAATACTTCACAAAATTAGGAACAAACACTCAAATCAAACAAGTATAGTCCTAGGGTATCTACACTATTGTTTGGAGCACATTTAACGTTTTTCAAAAAATTGATCAAATTTGACCGGATTCGCAGTATAATTCACGGTTTTTCGATAAAAAAGCTCCGGAGAAAAAATGGCTCAAATTTTGGACGTAGTCTCTAACTATGAAATATTTAGGATCGGAAAAAATATTAGGACCAAAAACCTAAGAGAACGTTAGAAAAACAACCATAACGGTCATAAATCCATTACAATGTGACGAGCGTCGAAATGCATGAAATATTTCACAAAATTAGGAACCAACACTCAAATCCATAAGTGTAGTCCTAGGGTATATGCAGTAATCAATGGAGGGCATTTGGATTTTTATCAAAAAGTTGATCAAATATGACCAGAATCGCACTACATAATCCACAGGTTTTCGATAAAATGGCTCGGGAGAAAAAACGACCCAAATTTTGGTGGTAGTATCTAAGTATGATATAATGAGGTTTTGCAAAATATTAGAGTAAAAAACTGTGAGAAGATAAGTAAAACAGCCAAAACGGTCATAAATCCATACAAAGTGACAAGCGCCGAAACGCATGAAATACTTCACAAAACGAGGAGCCAACACTCAAATCCAACAAGTATAGTCCTAGAGTATCTACAGTAATGTTTGGAGGACATTTGGCGTTTTTCTGAAAATTGATCAAATTTGACCAAAATCACTGTACATTATCCACGATTTTTCAATAAAATGGCTCCAGAGCAAAAATACCCTAAACTTTTAGTGGTAGTCTCTATTTATGAAATAATGCGGAATTGAAAAATATTAGAGTAAAAAAACTAAGAGAAGATATAATAAAAACGGCCAAAACGTTCATAAATCCATACAAAGTGACGAGCGTCGAAACGATTGAAATACTTCAGAAAATGAGGAACCAACACTCAAAGCCAACAGGTATAGTCCTAGGGTATCTAATTTAATGTTTGGAGGACATTAGGTTTGTTTCGAAAAATTGATCAAATTTGACCAGAATCGGAGTACATAATCCACGATTTTTCCATAAAAAGGCTCCGAAACGAAAACGGCTAAAATTTCGGTGGTAGTCTCAACTTATGATATAATAAGGATTTTAAAAATTTTAGAGTAAAAAACCTAAGAGAAGATATGGAAAATGGCCAAAACGGTCATAAATTCATACAAATTGACGAGCGTCGAAACGCATGAAATACTTCACAAAATTAGGAACCAACACTCAAATCAAACATGTATATTCCTAGGGTATCTACACTATTGTTTGGAGCACATTTGACGTTTTCCAAAAAATTGATCAAATTTGACCGGAATCGCAGCATATAATCCACGGTTTTTCGATAAAATGGCTCAAATTTTGGAGGTAGTCTCTAAGTATAAAATATTGGGGATTGGAAAAATATTAGGACCAAAAACCTAAGAGAACGTTAGAAAAACAGCCAATACGGTCATAAATCCATTTAAAATGTGATGAGCGTCGAAATGCATAAAATACTTCACAAAATTAGGAACCAACACTCAAATCCAACAAGTGTAGTCCTAAGGTATAATTAGTAATCGTTGGAGGATATTTGGATTTTTTTCGAAAAATTGATCAAATATGGCCAGAATCGCACTACATATTCCACGGGTTTTCGATAAAATGGCCCGGGAGCAAAAACGACTCAAATTTTGGTGGTAGTGTCTAAGTATAATATAACTTGGATTTGCAAAATATTAGAGTAAAAATCTAATAGAAGATAAGTAAAACGGCTAAAACGGTCATATATCCATACAAAGTGACGAGCGTCGAAACGCATGAAATACTTCACAAAACGAAGAGCCAACACTCAAATCAAACAAGTATAGTCCTAAAGTATCTACAGTAATGTTTGGAGGACATTTGACGTTTTTCGGAAAATTGATCAAATTTGACCAAAATCAAAGTACATTATCCACGGTTTTTCAATAAAATGGCTCCAGAGCAAAAATACCTAAAATTTTAGTAGTAGTCTCTGATTATGAAATAATGCTGATTTGCAAAATATTAGAGTAAAAAACCTAAGAAAAGATATGGAAAAAGGCGAAAACGGTCATAAATCCATACAAAACGACGAGCGTCGAAACAATTGAAACCCTTCAGAAAAATGAGTAACCAATCCTAGAGTATCTAATTTAATGTTTGGAGGACATTAGGCTTGTATCGAAAAATTGATCAAATTTGACCAGAATAGTAGTACATAATCAACGATTTTTCCATAAAAAGGCTCCGAAACAAAAACGACACAAATTTTGGTGGTGGTCTCGACTTATGATATAATGAGGATTTTCAAAAAATTTGAGTAAAAAAACCTAAGAGAAGATAAGGAAAACGGCCAATACGGTCATAAATCTATACAAATTGACGAGCGTCTAAACGCATGAAATACTCCACAAAATTAGGAACCAACACTTAAATCAAACAAGTATAAACCTAGGGTATCTACACTATTATTTGGAGCACATTTTGGAGGTAGTCTCTAAGAATGAAATATCTAGGATTGTTAAAATATTAGGATTAAAAACCTAAGAGAACGTTAGAAAAACAACAATAACTGTCATAAATCCATTACAATGTGACGAGCGTCGAAATGCATGAAATACTTCACAAAATTAGGAACCAACACTGAAATCCATTAAGTGTAGTCCTAGGGTATATTTAGTAATCGTTGGTGGACATTTGGATTTTTTTCGAAAAATTGATCAAATATGACTAGAATCGCACTACATAATCCACGGGTTTTCGATAAAATCGCTCTGGAGCAAAAACGACTCAAATATTGGTGGTAGTCTCTAAGTATGATATAATAAGGAATTGAGGATTTGCAAAATATTAGAGTAAAAAACTATGAGAAGATAAGTAAAACAGCCAAAACGGTCATAAATTTATACAAAGTGACAAGCGTCGAAACACAATGAAATACTTCACAAAACGAGGAGCCAACACTCAAATCCAACAAGTATAGTCCTAGAGCATCTACAGTAATGTTTGGAGGATATTTGACGTTTTTCAAAAAATTGAACAAAATTTGACCAAAATCAGAGTACATTATCCACGGTTTTTCAATAAAATGGCTCCAGAGACAAAATACCTTAAATTTTAGAGGTAGTCTCTAATTATGAAATAATGCGGATTTTCAAAATATTAGAGTAAAAAACCTTAGAGAAGATATGGAAAACGGCCAAAAGGGTCATAAATCCATACAAAGTGACGAGCGTCAAAACGATTGAAATACTTCATAAAATGAGGAACCAACACTCAAATCCAACAAGTATAATCCTAGAGTATCTAATTTAATGTTTGGAGGACATTCGGCTTGTTTCGAAAAAGTGATCAAATTTGACCAGAATCGCATTACATAATCCACGATTTTTCCATAAAAAAGCTCCGAAACGAAAAGGGCTAAAATTTTGGTGGTAGTCTCGACTTATGATGTAATGACAATTTTAAAAAAACTAGAGTTAAAAAACCTAAGAGAAGATATGGAAAATGGCCAAAACGGTCATTAATCCATACAAAGTGACAAGCGTCGAAACGCTTGAAATACTTCGCAAAAAAGGGAGACAACACTCAAATCCAACAAGTATAGTCCTAGAGTATCTATAGTAATGTTAGGAGGATATTTGGCGTTTTTTGGAAAATTGATCAAATTTGACCAAAATCAGAGTACATTATCCACGGTTTTTCAATAAAATGGCTCCAGAGACAAATACCTAAAATTTTAGAGGTAGTCTCTAATTATGAAATAATGCGGATTTGCAAAATATTTGAGTAAAAAACCTTCGAGAAGATATGGAAAACGGCCAAACTGGTCATAAATCCATACAAAGTGACGAGCGTCGAAACCCTCCAAACACTTCAGAAAATGAGGAACCCACACTCAAATCCAACAAGTATAGTCCTAGGGTATCTAATTTAATGTTTGGAGGATATTCGGCTTGTTTCGAAAAATTGATCAAATTTGACCAGAATAGCAGTACATAATCCACGATTTTTCCGTAAAAAGTCTACGAAACAATACTGGCACAAATTTTGGTGGTAGTCTCGACTTATGATATAATGACAATTTTCAAAAAATTAGAGTAAAAAAACCTAAGAGAAGATAGGGAAAACGGCCAATACGGTCATAAATCCATACAAATTGACGAGCGTCAAAACGCATGAAATACTTCACAAAATAATGAACCAACACTCAAATCAAACAAGTATAGTCCTAGGGTATCTACCATATTGTTT
The DNA here is from genome assembly GCA_038382645.1 of Spergularia azorica. Classification (NCBI taxonomy): domain Eukaryota; kingdom Viridiplantae; phylum Streptophyta; class Magnoliopsida; order Caryophyllales; family Caryophyllaceae; genus Spergularia; species Spergularia azorica. The sequence goes on along the minus strand of JBBYHQ010309741.1, from coordinate 9,490 downwards.
GGAGCACATTTGACGTATTTCGAAAAATTGATCAAATTTAACCGGAATCGCAGTATATAATCCACGGTTTTTTGACAAAAGGGCTACGAAGAAAAAATGGCTAAAATTTTGGGGGTAGTCTCTAAGTATGAAATATTGAGGATTGGAAAAGTACAAGGACCAAAAACCTAACAGAAGGTTAGAAAAACAGCCAAAATGGTCATAAATCCATTACAATGTGACGAGCTTCGAAATGCATGAAATATTTCACAAAATTAGGAACCAACACTCAAATCCAACAAGTGTAGTCCTAGGGTATCTAATTTAATGTTTGGAGGACATTAGGCTTGTTTCGAAAAATTGATCAAATTTGACCAGAGTAGCAGTACATAATCCACGATTTTTCCATAAAAAGGCTCCGAAACAAAAATGGCACAAATTTTGGTGGTAGTCTCGACTTATGATATAATGATGATTTTCAAAAAATTAGAGTAAAAAAACCTAAGAGAATATAAGGAAAACGGCCAATACAGTTATAAATCCTTACAAATTGACGAGCGTCGAAACGGATGAAATACTTCACAAAATAATGAACCAACACTCAAATTAAACAAGTATAGTCCTAGGGTATCTACCATATTGTTTGGAGCACATTTGACGTTTTTCGAAAAATTGATCAAATTTAATCGGAATCGCAGTATATAATCCATGGTTTTTCGATAAAATGGCTCCGAAGAAAAAATGGCTAAAATTTTTGGGGTAGTCTCTAAGTATTAAATATTGAGGCTTGGAAAAATACTAGGACCAAAAACCTAAGAGAAGGTTAGAAAAACAGCCAAAACGGTCATAAATCCATTACAATGTGACGAGCGTTGAAATGCATGAAATATTTCACAAAATGAGGAACCAGCACTCAAATCCAACAAGTATAGTCCTAGGGTATCTAATTTAATGTTTGGAGGACATTAGGCTTGTTTCGAAAAATTTATCAAATTTGACTAGAATAGCAGTACATAATCCACAATTTTTCCATAAAAAGGCTCCGAAACAAAAATGGCACAAATTTTGGTGGTAGTCTCGACTTATGATATAATGAGGATTTTCAAAAAATTAGAGTAAAAAAACCTAAGAGAAGATATGGATAACGGCCAAAACGGTCATAAATCCATACAAATTGACGACCGTCTAAATGCATGAAATACTTCACAAAATTAGGAACCAACACTCAAATCAAACAATTATAGTCCTAGGGTATCTACTCGATTGTATGGAGCACATTTGACGTTTTTCGAAAAATTGATCAAATTTGACCGGAATCGCAATATATAATCCACGGTTTTTATATAAAATGGCTCCGGAGAAATAATGGCTCAAATTTTGGAGGTAGTCTCTAAGTATGAAATATTGAGGATTGTAAAAATATTAGGACCAAAAACCTAAGAGATCGTTAGAAAAACAGCCAAAACGGTCATAAATCCATTACATTGTGACGAGCGTCTAAATGCATGAAATACTTCACAAAATTTGGAACCAACACTCAAATCCAACAAGTATAGTCCTCGGGTATCTACTCTATTGTATGGAGGACATTTGGGTTTTTTTTCGAAAAATTGATCAAATATGGCCAGAATCGCAATACATAATCCACGGGTTTTCGATAAAATGGCTCGAGAGCAAAAACGACTTAAATTTTGGTGGTAGTCTTTAAGTATGATATAATGAGGATTTGCAAAATATTAGAGTAAAAAAACTAAGAGAAGATAAGTAAAACGGCCAAAACGGTCATAAATCTATACAAAGTGACGAGCGTCGAAACGCATGAAGTACTTCACAAAACGAGGAGCCAACACTCAAATCCAACAAGTATAGTCTAAAGTATCTACTGTAATGTTTGGAGGACATTTGGCGTTTCTCGGAAAATTGATCAAATTTGACCAAAGTCACAGTATATCCACGGTTTTTCAATAAAATGGCTCCGGAGCAAAAATACCTAAACTTTTAGTGGTAGTCTCTAATTATGAAATAATGCGGCTTTGCAAAATATTAGAGTAAAAAACCTAAGAGAAGATATGGAAAACGGCCAAAACGGTCATAAATCCGTACAAAGTGACGAACGTCGAAACGATTGAAATACTTCAGAAAATAAGGAACCAACACCCAAATCCAACAAGTATAGTCTTAGGGTATGTAATTTAATGTTTGGAGGATATTTGGCTTGTTTCGAAAAATTAATCAAATATGACCAGAATCGCAGTACATAATCCACGATTTTCCATAAAAAGGCTCTGAAACAAAAACGGCACATATTTTGGTTGTAGTCTCAACTTATGATATAATGAGGATTTTCAAAAAAATTAGAGTAAAAAAACCTAAGAGAAGAAGATAAGGAAAATGGTCATAAATCTACACAAATTGACAAGCGTCGAAACGCATGAAATACCTCACAAATTTAGGATTCAACACTTAAATCAAACAAGTATAGTGCTAGGGCATCTACATTATTGTTTGGAGCACATTTGACGTTTTCCGAAAAATTAATCCAATTTGGCCGGAATCGCATTTTATAATCCGAGGTTTTTGGATAAAATGGCTCCGGAGCAAACACGCACTACAACAAATCATCATTTGTGCCACGAATTATTCCAGGGGAATTCAAAATTGTTGGCATAATCTTATGTTGCCACGGGAAAAGTAGATTTCTGTTCATAACCAGAAAATCCTAGAATTATTTTTGCCACGGGAGAAGAAAATGTGGGGCAAATAACCACTTTTGCCACAGTAGTTGTGGCAAACCTGACTATTGCCACAAAGTAAGCCACACGTGGCAAACAATTATTATGTTCAACCATTAGGTATTGTGACGTTAAAGTAACCCAAACCAAGATGATCGCCTTTATTCGAAAATAAATATTTAAAAAATCATATGATACTTAGTATTGCATTCATTTTAACTTACATGATACAATTTACACTATACATAACATAAAGATTTAATAACTATAATCCATTTATATTGAATTAACACACGCTTATAATTTTCGATTATACACTTGTACGTTTATTTGAGGTTTAGTTTTTATAGTCAAAAACTAATTTTTGCATTTATAACACATCAATCACGTTTTTAGATAAAATGATTGAAATAAAAAGGAACTCAAGTTACGTGAGTAATTAAAAAAATGAAATTTCTCCCCCTCAAAAAAAAAAAAAACGAAATTTCAGACTCAGAATATTTTGACTGCAACGCAGTAAAAATATGTTTTTGAACGGAGACGTAGTAAAAATATTAGCAGGCAAATAAACCAAATTTTCAAAAAAAAAAAAAAAAAAAAAAAAAAAAACAAGTGAGAAAAATAACACACATTTTCTTGCTAACTTTTCCATTTGCCGTCTGCCCTCATTCCCCAGTAGGTCATCCCCGCTCCATGGCTTGGCTTCCCGCTGTCTCCTCCAGCCGTCGTGTGACAGGTCCTAATCGTGTTTATACATAGCAACTCAATCAATCTTAATTGTTGTAGTGTAATTGGGTACAATATAATTGATGTTTGGCATGGGAAGTACTTCTTTTCAAGTTTGTCTTTGTGATTCAGATCAATAAGTTTGTATTTATGTTTGATAAGATATGGGCAAATCATCGTTAATTATGACCTATTTTTTTGTTGACGTTAAGGTTTGTGCTTGTATTTGGTGTGATATGGCAATAATTTTGGCCTAATTTTTGTAATTAGCATTTAGCATTTCAGTATTTCACCATATTATTCGAAAATTCTTAAAACTTTGGTAGCAGAAGACTTGTTTAACAAGAATGACAAATCAGACAGCTGTTGACCACCAAATCAGTTAATTCCAATCAGGTATAGTTCTTTTTAAATTCCTAATGCTGGGTTGTATAGCCCTTTCTAACTTTTCTAAGATGGCAAGTTTCAGTCCCGAAACTAGGTCAGCTACGAGTAATTTGATTGAGTAGACGAGTAGTACTTCGTTATTGGATACAGAAATGCAACTAGCTAGCTAATATCTATGGAACCATGATTCTCAAATTTTGGTTTATGTAATCTGAAGTTCTTGCTGATTTCCTCGTAGGCATAGCAGCTGGTTTTCATACTTTAAGTTAATCTTTTTGATAGTTCATTTTATATTAAATCCAAAACCATGAGTTTGTTTTATCTGTTGGTTTTCCAAATTGGTATAGAAAATAGGACACAGATAAGATCACAGCATGACCTGTACTGCGAAAATGGCTTCTCCACTGAACCAGTACATAGTTGCATGACCAGCACTTCGGAAATGACTTTTAGACATAGAAATTGTCATCTAATTGTACTATAATTGGTACCATTGGATAAATATCTTCGAGATTTTTAATTTGAACACAAATTTTACCCAATTCCGTTATCGATAGGGGGAGATATGGTCTCTCGAAGTTCAGACCTTCAATCTGAACTTTCTGAAACGTTTTCCTGGATAGTCCTCGTTCAACGTTGAACTGCAGGCAAGCCACAAATCTTTTGTTGTTGAATCAAAAACCATGCTGTGCTTTAGCTTCTTACCTTTCCGAAATGGTATGGCACTCCTTCAGTTGACCTTTTTTTGATCTTTATGACCTCTACAATTAAATCCTGCAAGAACCGTACTTTTGAGGTAGTTTCCGGCATGGCTTCTTGATACACTATTTGTCTTGGCTCTGCCTTAGCTTTAAATTACTTATTAAGTGTTTAAGAACCTTTGCATAATTGCGTGTGTGCGTATCAGAATCACAATGTTATGGAAGTCTTTTTTCTAGGGGGTTGGAATGTTGGACTGCCATTTCCATATCAGAATTCTTTTTTTTGTCGAATTCTGTACAGTGGTCTAGCAATTTTGGCCGTGATCCATATCTTCTCTTAGGTGTTTTTACTCTAATTTTTTGAAAATCCTCATTATATAATAAGTCGAGACTACCACCAAAATTTGAGCCGTTTTCGTTTCGAAGCCTTTTTATGGAAAAATCGTGGATTATGTATAGCGATTCTGGTCAAATTTGATCAATTTCTCGAAACAAACCTAATGTCCTCCAAACATTAAATTATACAACCTAAGATTATATCTTTTGGATTTGAGTGTTTGTTCCTCATTTTCTGAAATATTACAAGCGTTTCGATGCTTGTCACTTTGTATGCTTATGAGTATTTTGGTCGTTTTCCATATCTTCTCGTAGGTTTTTTACTCTAATATTTTGCAAATCCGCATTATTTCATACTTAGAGACTACCACTAAAATTTTAGGTTTTTTTACTCAGGAGTCATTTTATTGAAAAACCGTTGATAATGTACTGTGATTTTGGTAAAAATTGATCAATTTTCTGAAAAACGCCAAATGTCCTCTAAACATTATTGTAGATACTCTAGGACTAAACATGTTAGATTTTAGTGTTGGCTCCTCGTTTTGCGAAGTATTTCATGCGTTTCGACGCTCGGAACTTTGTATGGATTTATGACCGTTTTGGCCGTTTTTCTTATCTTCTGTTAGGCTTTTTTACTCTAATTTTTTGAAAATCCTTATTATATCATACTTAGAGACTACCACCAAAATTTGAGTCATTTTTGCTCCGGAGCCATTTTATCGAAAACCCGTGGATTATGTAGAGCGATTCTAGTCATATTTGATCAATTTTTCGAAAAAAATTCAAATGTCCTCCAACGATTACTGAATATACCCTGGGACTATACTTGTTGGATTTGAATGGTGGTACCTAATTTTGTGAAGTAGTTCATGCATTTCGACGCTCGTCACATTGTAATGGATTTATTTGGTTTTTGGTCCTAATATTTATCCAATCATCGATATTTCATACTTAGAGACTACCTCAAAAATTTGAGCCGTTTTTGTTCTGGAGTCATTTTATCGAAAACCTCGGATTATATACTTTGATTCCGGTCAAATTTGATTAATTTTTCGAAAAACGTCAAATGTGCTCCAAACAATTGTGTAGATACCCTAGGACTATACTTGTTTGATTTAAGTGTTGGTTCCCAAATTTTTGAAGTATTTCATGCATTTCGACGCTCGTCAATTTGTATGGATTGATGACCGTATTGGCCGTTTTCCTTATCTTCTCTTAGATTTTTTTACTCTAATTTTTTGAAAATCCTCATTATATCATAAGTCGAGACTACCACCAAAATTTGTGCCGCTTTTGTTTCGGAGCCTTTTTTATAGAAAAATCGTGGATTATGTACTGCGATTCTGGTTAAATTTGGTCAATTTTTCGAAATAAGCCAAATGTCCTCCAAACATTAAATTAGATACTCAAGGAATATACTTGTTGGATTTGAGTGTTGGTTCCTCATTTTCTGAAGTATTTCAATCGCTTCGACGCTCGTCACTTTGTATGGATTTATGACCGTTTTGGCCATTTTCCATATCTTCTCTTTGGTTTTTTACTCTAATATTTTGCAAATCCGCATTATTTCATAATTATAATGACCAATAAAATTTTAGGTATTTTTGCTCCGGAGCCATTTTATTGAAAAACCGTGGATAATGTACTGTGATTTTGGTCAAATTTGATCAATTTTCCGAAAAACGTCAAATGTCCTCCAAACATTATTGTAGATACTCTAGGACTATACTTGTTGGATTTGAATGTTGTCTCCTCTTTTTGTGAAGAATTTCATGCGTTGCGACGGTCGTTTTGTGAAAAAACAAGGAGTCAATACTCCAATCAACCAAGTATAGTCCTAGGGTATTTTTAGTAATGTTTGGAGGACATTAGGATTTTTTCGGAAAATTGATCAAATTTGACCAGAATCGCAGTACATAATCCACGGTTTTTCGATAAAAAGTCTACGAAGCGAAAACGGCTCAAAGTTTGGGGGTAGTCTCTACTTATGATATAATGAGGATTTTCAAAATATTAGAGTTAAAAACCTACGAGAAGATAAGAAAAACGGCCAAAACGGTTATAAATCCATACAAATTGACGAGCGTCGAAACGCATGAAATACTTCACAAAATTAGGAACCAACACTCAAATAAAAAAAGTATAGTCCTAGGGTATCTACAGTAATGTTTGGAGCACATTTGACGTTTTTCGAAAAATTGATCAAATTTGACCGTAATCGCAGTATATGATCCACGGTTTTTCGATAAAAAGGCCCCGAAGCGAAAACGGCTCAAATTTTGGGGGTAGTCTCTACTTATGATATAATGAGGATTTTCAAAATATTAGAGTAAAAAACCTACGAGAAGATAAGGAAAACGGTCATAAATCCATACAAATTGATGAGCGTCGAAACGCATGAAATATTTCACAAAATTAGGAACCAACACTCAAATCAAAAAAATATTGTCCTATGATATCTACAGTATGTTTGGAGCACATTTGGCGTTTTTCGAAAAATTGATCAATGTGGCAGCAATCGCAGTATATAATCCGAGGTTTTTCGATAAAATAGCTCTGGAGCAAAAACGGCTCAAATTTTTTATCTAGTCTCTAAGTATGAAATATTGATGGTTGGATAAATATTATGACCAAAAACCTAAGAGAACGTTAGAAAAACAATCAAAACGGTCATAAATCCATTACTATGTGACGAGCGTCGAAATGCATGAAATACTTCACAAAATGAGGAGTCAACACTCAAATCCAACAAGTATAGTCCTAGGGTATACTCAGTAATCGTTGGAGGACATTTTTATTTTTTTCGAAAAATTGATCAAATATAACTAGAATCGCAATACATAATTCATGGGTTTTCGATAAAATGGCTCCGAAGAAAAAAAAAACGACTCAATTTTTGGTGGTAGTCTCTAAGTATGATATAATGAGGATTTTCAAAATATTAGAGTAAAAACTAAGAGAAGATAAGGAAAACGGCCAAAACGGTCATAAATCCATACAATGTGACGAGCGTCGAAACGCATGAAATACTTCACAAAATGAGGAGCCAACACTCAAATCCAACAAGTATAGTTCTAGGGTATCTACAGTAAAATTTGGAGGACATTTGGCGTTTTTCGGAAAATTGATCAAATTTGACCAGAATCGCAGTACATAATCCACGGTTTTGCGATAAAATGGCGCTGGAGCTAAAACGATTCAATTTTTGGTGGTATTCTCTAAGTATGATATAATGAGGATTTGCAAAATATTAGAGTAAAAAACCTAAGAGAAGATAAGTAAAACGTCCAAAACGGTCATAAATCTATACAAAGTGACGAGCGTCGAAACGCATGAAATACTTCACAAAATGAGGAAGCAACAATCAAATCCATCAAGTATAGTCCTAGGCTATCTTCAGTATTGTTTGGAAAACATTTGACGTTTTCACAGAACTAGATCGTCTGGTAGCAAAACACAGACCACCTATGATATTTTGAGCTATGCTGTGTTAAGACATGGTTTTTTTTTTTTTTTGTGTTGGTAGTTTAACTCTTTTTGCACTGTGTATGAACTGTACTTTAACATATCTATCAATTGTTACTCTCCCTCCTCGAATTGTATGTCATTCTCCCTGCGTTCCAAAAAGGATATGGTATTTTCTTGTTGTATGTATAAGCTACAATGGGATAACTATTTGGAAAATTTGTCACATAGCATCTTTTATGTTTCCGAATTTAACAGCTAGCACCTTTTATGTTCAATTCTGCCAAATGACACCTTTAATTTCCTCTTTTTAAATACATCACACCAAGTTGGTTATTTCCGGCCAAAATTGTATTGACCCCGGGGTTGACCACTTGTGCCGGTCACGTGACGCCTCTTTCCCCATTTCCTTTTCATTTACCCCCAAATCATACCCGATATCCTTCATTTCACCATTTCTTCTGTTCTTCTCTTCTTTTCTCCTTCTTTCTCCTTGATTTTTCTTCCCGATTCCCCTTCTTTTTTTTTCCCTCTCCTTAATTTATATATTTTCTCTCTTACGACTTCAATCTGGTAAGTTATTTACTTGGGTTTACTTTTATTCATTATAATTGAATTTTTTGGTTATAATAGGGTTTTATTCATCCCAATTAAATTGGGGTTTTTTATTTTAGGGTTTGGGTTTGTCTTGAATCAGGTCTAATGGCAAATGCTTGGCCTAATTGTCATTGTGGTGGGGCTGCATTGCTCCAAACTTCTACGACGAGGGCAAATTCGGGGAGGCGGTTTTGGGATGCCACAAATACGACCATGTGAAGTAGAGGGGTATGTCTGAATTTTTTTGGTTGGTATGATAGGGTGAGCACCGATTGGCAAAGAGATGTCATCAATCCGATACGTGATGAAAATGATCGAATTGAAGAGTACATTGTTGTGCCGCTGTCAAAAGTAGTAGATCAATTGAAGATGAAGCCGAGTGAAATGAGGGCAGCTCAGGCTAAAGGGGAAGGCAAGGATTTTTTTTTCTAGCATTGGCCATCATTACCTTGCTTAGCTTATTGCTTTCAATAAGGCTTAGAGTTCTTTTTTGTAGCCATTTTCAGCAATAACAACCTCTTTGAATTGAATGAAAAAACTGAGAAGATTTGAAACACATTGTTCCTT
>JBBYHQ010309705.1:0-67362 GCA_038382645.1 Spergularia azorica | reverse complement strand
CTAAAATTTTGGACCCGGACCCGTACCCGTCCACAACGGGTCCGGTTCTGGACCCGCCGGGTCCTAAGCGGGTCCGGGTCCGGTTCCGGGTACCCGCTTTTTTTGCTCACCCCTAGGTGGTACAAATAATGTAGTATCAAGTGTATTAAGATGAAAATTATGAAAGTGTAAGCATGAAGTTTTGTAAGAAGTGTAAGTTTTCATAATGTTGTGTAATAATATATGGGAGGAAGAGAGAAAAGGAGGGAATTGAGAAGAACAAATGCATGGATGAGCTACAAAAATGTGGAGAGAAGTGTAATGTGCACCATAGGACGTATCTACTATCTAGTGAGTGAAAAATATAGAAATAGAAAGGTTAGTATAAATGTTTTTTTTTTTTTTGGAATAATTAGAATGGAATAGTGGACGAGTATCTGTATGGCAGGAGATAGGTTGTTACAAAGGACATTCATTGTATGATCTTGGGAATGTTCCAAATTCCGCTCTCGTCCTATTATGACTCTTTTTTATATTCATGCACCTCGTTCTAATTCAAAAAACGATGTTAAAACGATATGGGATTTACAGAAGTTATTAGTAGTGATCGATTTCAGATAGGATCAGATTAGATGGAAGCGGTGTAAGAAAAATGTTGGAAAAAAGAAAGGACATATATAGGAGATCAATCATATATAAAAGGCGAAAAATGGACAAGGAGGATCTTGGGAAGGGAAAGGAGGGTGGGGGAAAGGACAAAGGGAAGGAAACAAGTTAGTTTGGCTACAATTGCTAGGTTTAGAAGACAATACCACTAGGACATGTTTTGTTTGTTTACTAAGGTGATGAGAATTTAAAGTGGATCAGATTGAAAATGATAGGAATTTGCTTGATTTAACAACAAAACAACATACTTGGGTGTGAAAAGGGTGTGGATCATCCCGGTCCAAATTTCTAGGACCCACTTTTTAACGGGTCCGTGCCAGTTTCGACATTATATATCACACTCATTTGGATCATCAGTGATTTCTCTATGGTCATTATTTAATATAGACCATTGATCATAGGGAGGAGTACAGTAACTATTGATCATGTCAAAATAACGCAAAACATATATATGTATATGATCATTTTGACTTTAAAATACATGAATATATAGTAACATGATTGATTTCTTTGTTCACAATCTCGCGAGGGGTTACACATACACTAGAACTTTTGAGATATCAAAATCAGAGGAGCCACCACCTTATATATCAAGCTCTCGTTTTAATGAGAATTCTAGCTTTTCGAGTGTATCCAAACGAGCTGAGCAATTAGCTTATATATCAAGCTCTGGTTTCAAATCCGTATATTTTGTTTTTCCGAAACATTGGCTACTCTAAACGTTCGAGAAAAGGCTGGAAGGTGGTTGCATGGATCATAAATAAAGATGATGATGGAAGGTATAGTAGACATTATTCCGTGAATCCGATCGAGATGCATTACTACATAACAAACAATAACATTACTACTACAATAAATTAAATGAATCAACCTTCAATAATAATAGTTATAATAAATTAATAATAATAGCAAGCAGCAGCTTTTGCTCCCCTGCCTACCATTAATTCATACGCATAATAATCCAGCTTTGCTTCAATTCGTCTTTGTTATGGGTGGTACCCCATTTGTACGTAGAACTTCTACTATACTCTACACTGTTACTCTTTCTTTGATAAAAGCTGATCATGAAATAGGAGATTGGATGATATAAATGTAGTACTCCATAAATGATAAATGTATATATATAAGTGATACAATTTGAATTCGATATATGGTCACGAACTAAGGTAGTGTATATATACCATTACTATATCTATGGTACATAAAGTAATAAAGTACGGAGTAATAGTTATACGGTAAGTTATCCGATTCAACTCGACTAGTATCAATGGTATGATTGTAGGCACGAAAATGAACTTTTCCTATTTTACATTATTATTGTCGAATAGTTTCGATTCATTAAAGATCATTCACGACTTCAAGCAAGTTACTTTTCATTTACTGGAAGATTAATGGGAAATAAATTAAAGAGAGTAATTCGCTGCTAAAAGTGAATAATAGTTTACGTACATTCTTTTGTCAACTGCTCTCACTTTTTTTTCATGAAATACTGAGTAAATAGTACAAAGTGTGATTTTGAAGACAGAAAATTTTACGTTGCAGTAAATAGTGCATGATATGACGCTTATTGTTAGCCAGCCGCCACCCTTTCTCAGAGTCATATGTCACGTACACTACAAGCTAAAAAGGCAAATGCGCTGCCATATCCAAAAATAATGAAAAATAAATAATAAGAGGAGAAAGAAACAAAACATGCAAATGTATGTCTGAAGCATCAAGCAGTGTTACGTTGGAAGGCTGATAAAGGTTTCATTGTAGCTCGTTATGTCTTTTGTGTATGGTGTTGATTGCTCATTTATCTTACAAAAAAAGCTGTCACTTTTCTGTATCTTGTATGATACTTACATTTCAAAATACTTACTGTACAAGTTATCGTGTCCGAATCTCCTTCTACTCAACCCGCTATAATTGTAATTACGGAGTAGTGATGTTACCTTATCAGTTATCACCTAGGAAGTTCAAGTGTAACGACTAAGGATTGTCAAGTCACCATGCTGACGATAACATTATTTGTAATCATACGAGATGAATATGACGTGAATATCGTTTTCCACCTATTGTAGATGGGCGACTTAAAGTAAAAGGTATCTATACACTTCACACTTGTCCAAGAAAATATTATGACAAGAAAGTAATGTAGGAGTGGAAGTGTAAAACACACATGTAAGTTGTATGTAGAAATGATGATAGAGATGTGGAGCATACCACCATTATCTAGTACCCTTACATTAACAAAATTTCCAAGTATCAAACTACCAGTCCAAATTCTACAACCTTATAGTAATAAATTAAACTCATCAATTTTATCAGCAAGTTATTATGATAGCTTGAAATTGAGAAATTATGGTAATTATTATTGTGTCATTCCCAGGTCAGTTACTCATCCTTCATCCTTGTACTATATCAATCATTCTTTTGTAATCATTACTCTTTGTTCATGAATGATTGTACCTTATGTAGCTATGTACATGTGTTCGTGTGTATATGTGAGAAGAATTCAGACCGAACTTTAACAATTCACGGGAACGGAGGGAGTATTATCACATTACGTAGGAGTGCCAGATTAAATTTGTTTAGTTGTCTACTTTAATTACTATAATTGAACCAGCTCATTGTTGAAACCCACTAATAAGTGTCTGATGATTGGAATAGTTTTTTAGCAGATTATATCATGTAAAGGAAACATCTTTTCAATTGTGTATTTTTGCTGGGTATTTTGTGGGGAAAGGGGTATTAATTTGGCAAATATTAATGTAAAAATGGTGGGTCAATGAAATACAGAAATTAGGGGATTTGTCATTCAAGTTGTTTTTTTTGGACAAAGACATACATACAACAGCTGTGGGATTTTTGTGTGTATTACAAGCAAGAATTGGGAAAAAGAGGGTAGTTTTCTGGTGAAGCTAAAGTCGCACTCACTCTCCAAAATGTATTTGGACTTGGATTTATATATATAAGTTGGCTCAATGTATTTGGATTTTATATTAAATCTGAACTTTTTGCATTGTATGATTATTGGCTGCCCTAAAGATGATGGTGAAGGATCGCAGTCATAAGTGGATTTTCTAATTAGATTTTAGCTGTTTGAAGTGATCAGATTATGAGAATTGGGATCAACATGGATTGTGAAAGTGAGAGTAGACATGGAGTTATTAATTGTGGATTGTCATTGTTCAAGTTATGAGTTTTTAGCTCGAAAATTATGAAACTTATGCCAAAAGTATTATCAAAATCCATAGTTGATGATGCAAGTGCCCTTCTTGTGGTGAAAGTTGGATGCTTTAAGATGAATTTGGGAAGATTGTTGTAGAGTTGATTTGACTGAGCTGGTTTTGAGCTTTCTTGATTGTCTATTAGGCGAAAAGGGGAGTTTAGAATGGATGGAACTTCGTTGAGTTAGATACAAAGGACTAGTATATATAAGTAGTTAGCCGACCCCAAATCATTTTGGTGTTGGTGTTGTGGTTGTCGTATGAATGATATTGATCAGACTCATCAGAGTATAGATGGCTGGTTTATTTTCAGGGAATTTGTGAAATGGATGTCCTCTTGCTTCCAAGGCAGCTCGTTGAGATGGATTGCACAGGTCTTTTCTATATACGTGTTTGCGCTTTGTCCAATAGCAAACGCGCAGGACCAAACACTAAGTACGGATAGATATGCTTGTGAGGACGTTCAGAGTTACTATGCTTGTGTGGATCATTTGAAAGGTGAAGCACTGAGTAGGGAACTTAACTCCATTATTGCTGGTCATCACTCATTGTCATACAAAGAGGTGGTCTTGTGTGCATATGTATAGATAGTCGTGTACTTTGCTGTGTATCTGATAGAAGTTTCGTTTGTAAACAGGTTTGGGATGCGCTGAAGATTCTTGACGCTGCTGAAGTAGATGAACCAGAAACTTCCTCAAATATGTATGTAAATATGTAATGAACTGAAAGAAACTTATGTATGTTAATTCAAATTATTTCCTTTCTGAAGAGTTCTCTATTGCAGTGTACTTCTGTTGGTGCTGATTTGGCTGGATCTTATCTTACAGAGTTGAAATTTACTCGTCCAGAATCGTTCCAAAGCTTCTTGCAGGAAAACCTGAAGGCTGGAACAGTAAGGAGTTCCACTGATCATTTTACTACTCATTGTGCATGTTTCATAGAGTATGTCAAATGAAAGTTTTATCTGTCACCTGTTTTTATCTCCTCGCTTTTGAGTTTTGATTGTCAATGGAGACCATAGGGTATTAGGATGTGGAACTTCCCACATCTATATTTGTGTGGTCTACTAATGTGAGCCGACTGTCACTGCTTAGCTTCGTGTGCATAATACTGAAATCATCAATTCTGTTATGTGTACCATCATTCCAATTTGAATGTTGGCGTAATCATGACTATCCTGCTATAGAATTTGTCAAGCCATACAAAAATCAACTATCAACCTTGTTCTCATACTGCAGTTTCAAGCTGACCTGATTGCTATGTGTCTCGGTTATTGAAATTTGGCTGCACAAAAATATATCCCTTAGACAAGTACCACTGATGATGGAGTGCATATTCAGCACCTTTTCACATCTTCAGACTCCATGTCCTGAAATTCACTGTCTAAGTGAAAGTGTGTTAAAATTGTTTTAAAGATACATTTAGATGTTTTGGTTCGGTCTCTTTAAAATCTGTCCCAATTTCTTGTAGGAGCTAAGAAGTGTTGAGACTTTCTAGAAGAAATACTGTAATCTTGTTCACCCTTGTTTTTGATCTTTTACGCGCCTGAATGACATTTTTATCTTTGAGCTTCTGCTTTGTTGCAAGGCTTTGATGAAGTTGCCAGAAATTTTCCAAGCCTATAGTAAATGGTTGTGGTCAATGATCTCATAGTTTTAAACACAACACGATTTCGCTGATTTACTACTGGGCGAGGGACCTCCTCTCTCTATTCTTTGTCATGCAAGGTTGAAATGGAGGGGCTTTATTGAGCTTTTTTAATCCACCTAGGCCTAATCATAAGAAAAGTCATTCAACCCATAAGAGCATTCTCTCTCTATTTCAGGAGAACATCTCTGGCCTCGTTCATACGGCCTAACTTCTCGTCCATCTCTGACTGATTTGCACAACATTCGTCCTGCAGATGTTAATGGTAAGGCTATTCTGATCTGACCACTGGTGCTAAATTGCTAATGTTTTGCTTGAGAATAACAACTTAAAAATGGAAAAAGATCTTTGACTCCATATGTTTGTGTTTTCATGACATAATTTTCAGTAAATTCATCGAGGGGGAACAAGTATTTTGGAGAATGCCTAGTTGGAACAGCTTGCTGTCAGAAGCCTGCGAACAAAGAAGCTGCTCTTGATACAGAAACAGATCGGAAGATATGGGCACCACCTGTGCAGGTATGTCCCTGTATAAACCTGCAAGACCTGGACTTTAGGCTGGTACAATTTGTTATTGCAGTGCTTTACTCTTCAAAAACACTTTCAGTACTCGTAATTCGTTCTGTATAGTATTCATTCAGGACTGCAACTCTGTCTAGGAAAAGAAAAAAAAGAATACGAGGACTGCAACGCAAATTTAAAGCTCAGAATGAAAAGGTTTTGGTGTGTCATTGTTTGTGTTTAATGCCTCCAGGTTAGAGGAGATGTCGCAAGGGCAGTAATGTACATGGCTGTCCGTTATGGATTTCCTCAACCTGTTGAAGGACCTGGTCTTCGCCTTTCAGATACCCCAAACATGGGTAGGTGATATATCCATTTATACTGATAACATACAGTCCTCTTGTGTGACAATAGCTCTCCATTCTCCGGTCCTAGTATTCTGAAGTAATGTCCTGGCCTGTACATGGATACTTTGCACTCAATTCTCAGTTGTGTTCCTTGGTGAAAAGTATATGTTTTCTGAATAAGCTACTCGATATGCCTCTAAAAGAGGGTATGGTCTTGTACATTCACACTATAGCTCCCATACCTCGCCAAGGAACCTCTATAGGTTGTTCCAATCACGCTGAAGTCTTAATTAAGCTTGGAATATTTCTCTCCTTGTAGTTGATTTACTGAAATCTTCCTTTATTTTGCAGCGAAAAGAGAGATGGGACTGTTGTCTGCTCTCGTCAAGTGGAACGAGTTAGACCCTCCATCCCAAGAGGAGAAGTTGAGGAACGAAAGGATTTGCAGGCTTTACCAACACAACAGAAACCCGTTTGTAGATCATGCTGAGTATGTCGGTCTTCTGTGGAAACCAGCTGAGTGAAAGCTCAGGCAATGCCTTAGATTTGGCTAGTGATGAAAAGCTACCAAAAGCTTGAATTTGTTTGCACCAGTGTTCCAACCTGATTATTACCAATATATATTGGTTGTATACGGTATAACGATAAAATTTCTTTTAGAAGCACTACTCAACTATAAGCTCATTAACCTGATGTTCGATGATACCACGCTACCTAGGTTGAATGTCCACACAAGATAGTCGTGTTTATATTTGTTGCGCGAAAGCAAGTAAGATGATGTCTGTGACTGTAAAGAGAAGTCACTAACAGGATACCTTGGAACCATCAAGTTCCATGAATCACCGGAAAAAAAAGAAGGCGCTAATCCAGCAACATACTGTCCTATAAATCTCAAGATAATCAGACATACAGAAGAGCACACTTTTTATTATTATTGTAAATAAATAAATAATGATAAGTCTGATTGAGAGCCAGGACTACTTTTTTTACACTCTTCTGTACAAACTTTCAAACCCAGTACAACCTAAAGGAATCGACCTCGAAAATCATCTAATTCCTTTAGTTCAAGAAGAATGACAAACTCGAATCTAGACAAAAATGCAAGGTCACAAGATAGTTGTGACTGACCACAAAAAATTGAAAAAATTGAAGAACCAAAACTAGGTACCAGACCACCTGGTACAGTATAGTAATAAATGGAGGGCAAAACCCGGCAGGGTTTCCTATATTAGACTCATGAATCATGAATAAGTTCTTTTCCGAGAGCAGCAGCAGCCAAAAAACACTGATGCCATCCCTTCACACCAACACAAATAAGAATCTCTGCATCATGAAGGTGAAGCAGTAGTTAGATTAACGTGAAGAAACAAATGGAAGTCCGAAGTCAGATTACAGCAGAGGGGAGTTCAGGGTTCTCACATATTTCACAGGCGAGACTTCCAGTTGAGGATCAGAGAAATGACATTATTGCTCAAAACAAGTGCAGGGCCATTTTCAGCTTGTTCTGTTTCCATTTTGGTAGTTTATAGAAAGCATCTTTTGCCATACCGAATTTCTCTTTGAATTCTGCTGCTGAGAGATAAGTCTGCATAAACATTGAAAATCTAAAGTTAACCCCATTCAACTAGAAGAATCTGTACTGCATCCTCGATATAATTAGTAAGCAACAGCTGGTGCTCAAACAAAATCGATTCTTTTAAATTCCTTTTCATTCTCCGTTAATTTGGACAGAGGGGGAAGCAGGAGGGGGGAGTGTCAGTGGAACGCTTGAAATAACATCAACGCAAGGGAGATAAGAAAGCTACCTCTCGCTTAGTGATATCGATTTCAGCAACAGGATCTGATGATGTAGTCTTCAGACGATCATATGGGTGTATTGGGAGTCCTTCATCATCCTCAGCCTCATCCTCCTTGGCATCTTCTTGTATGCTGTCCATGGAATTCTCCTTTGGCGTCTCCTTGGAATTTGAGTTCGGTGATGGTGCTTCTGTAGGAGATTCTGGATTCACTTAAACACAAAAAGAGGAGATCCAAACATGTTACTATGTAAGTACAGAATAGAAATGAGTATAAGCACACACGAAAACTTCAAGTATACTCACCCTTGCGAGAACGAGGTATGATAGTTTCTCTAGGACTAGGACTTTTATCAAATGAAGCAGTAAGAGCTGCAATAGCAGCAGATTTTGGAGCTACTACAGCAGAATCAGGTGTTGCTGATTTTGGGTATAGCTTCCTTATCATTGGTGGTGGTGTTGATAGATTTCTGGTGTTTGCATTCTCAAAAGTGGCAGCAAGTGCATTGAAGGCAGGAGACCTTCCTCTTACCCGAACACGGTCAGGGCTGAAAGACATACTCCTTGAACGCTGTGATTTGTCTGGCACACTTGATCTTCCCCCATACGATACAGGAGTTCTCCTCTTTGGTTTCTGAATATGCATTAACCACAAAATCAGATGACGAATAAAAGAGGTGCCGGAGTAAAAGATAAGGCAGTGAAATGACAATCGCTGTAGAGTTATCCGGTTAAAAATGTAAAAGCATACGGAAGCATTGATCCAGCACATAAACATAATGACTCATTATTCAACACAAAACACCCTGTAAGTGGCCGAAATTCCATGAGAAACATATAAATAACATGTCAGCTCTCAAAAATACTTTCTAAATTAAAATGATCAAATATAGATAGCATGTATCCTGACAACAAGGCTTTATTCGTTATGCCTAGAGAGTAACAGTTTGTTATCAATGCTTCAACCATAAAGTACGCTGAAGCCATGAATCTAATATCGAAGCAAAACTCAAGTTCAAATTCAATGATGACTAATAGTTTTAAGATCACCACGTCAACAAAAGAAGAAAAGAAAACAATAGTTCAACGATCACTTACAACTACAGCTGGGGTCCCTCCATTCTTGACTAATGCTAATTTCCTTTGGAATGAGTTTCCATGAATCTGTCAAAAGTAAAATAGTTAGGTGACTGCAGAGTTTGGCAAGTCATATTGTTGGAATGAAACAGAATACTCACTCCAGATTTTGCAGAGTCCCATGTGAAAAAGCGAGTAAAGAAAGGAGGTTCATTCCCTTCCGTGATCACATACATAGGCACTCTTGCAGAGAGTTTCTCTAGAAGAAAATCACGTTCCACAAATTTCTGTCACAATGAAGAACACAAGTTACAATCAATCATCAGAATGTGGTAAGTTTCAGATATGACTTTTTTCAGTGCACAGCAGGCCCAAAGCTATACAGAGTCAGACAAGACACCTGACATGCTAATACAATGTAGAAGCAATTCGTAAATGATTTTCTAACTAGAAGATGAGATATTCGACTATACCTCTGTGATTACCCCCTAATAGTTTAAGACCAGTTGCTAGGCCTTGTCAAAAAGTTTAACACCAAGAAGACTCCAGGAACTCAAAATTTGGAGTCTAACAAAGATATATGATACATGCTTCTTTGAATCATGAGAGTTAGCTTTGAGCATAGCTTTAAGAAGTGTCACTATAGGACATGGGAATACGTGTGGGTATGGCTAGTGGAGTGTTAAAGTAAGTCGATTAAGGCTGACCCCTTTAAATTATCAGGCAACCAGACTTATAGCCTCTTTTTTTTTTTTTTTTTTGGAAATAAGACTTATAGACTCTTTGCTCAGTCAAATTAAGTACTTTTTGAAATATTCTAAATAGTCCTGAAGGAGCCATCTCACAAGTCTGTAAAGAAGCAAAAAAAAAAAAAAAAGACAAATCCAATTAAAGTCACGTGCTAGACGGTGGTCATGCCGGAAAGTTGACTTTTTGTGGCCGGGAATGTTCATTTGGGAGTGTTTGACAAAAAATTGGTTATATAAGGGAGTGTTTGACAAAAATATATATATAAGGGAGTGTTTGACAAACCCAACCTTTTATAAGGGAGTGTTTGACAACATTCTTATAACAAAGATAAAATGACAATTTCATTGAGTATAATATAACAATATAGATCTACAGCCCGTGCGCGGACCGGGCATGCAACCTAGTTATTATTAATATTACTATTATTAGCAGTCCAGTGTTAATGCTATGTCGAACATCAAGTCATCAATGATAAGTATCCAGGGTGAGGTAGAGAGAACTTTGGATAAGAAAGCAACAAAGTTTTGAAAGAGTAAATCAGTACTGGCGCAACTGTTGTTCAGGGTTCAAAAATTTCGCTAAGCAATGATATAGTATATACCACCATTTTAGCAATTCCAAGGCAATTTGCAGTTAAACAAGCAGCAAATGACTTCACAGAAAGTCTTAATATCCATACCTCTCCAATGGTCAACGCTTGCAATTTGTTCTTGGAGTCCACTTGTTGTCCAACCCACACAAAAATATCAGAGTGACAATCCAATATAAATATATCTTCAGTCATCAAATCATCTTGAGTAAAGTTATGAATTTCTACCACCTGTCACAAAATGATCTGTGAGTTGAATGTCTATCAACAAGATTGACTACAACAGGATGAAATTTATTACATAAGCATATGATGATAACTGTGTGAATAACAAAGTAACTGAAGATAATTTCTCATAGCAGATTAGCAATCCAATCTACATCTCTCACACCGTGACTCAAAGAAACAAATATAGGGGCTTGAAACTTTGCTCATAAGAGAAATTATGGATGTGGCATTAGAATTATTGTCTTCCAAATCATTATTCAAACAACATACAGTGCGGTACTAAGACTCAAAATAGAGCTTTATCACTCAGACGAGATTTTGTTTACTAAGTACACCACGTTGCCTCTAAGTACTTCTAACAACACTTCTTTCAACATTGGTTGGTGTTCTCTTTTGTGGAGAAAATTACCTATGGCAGTCTGTACACTGTACACTACATTACCCCTAAACTCTCCTAACAAAAATTCTTACTTATGACAGTCTAAGGGCGTGATTCTAGTTTCACTTTTGCCCACTTTTTTTGAGAAAAAAAGAAAAAAGATCTTCCAACATATAATGCACGCCGTTAAATATTCGATATTGGAAGGATGAAGCTATCTTGTTTTTACTGGAGGTAGGATGAAGCTAGATGCCTTTCTATATGTGAGATATTTTAATAGCTACTTGTGTGCTATTTTCCTCCTAGACAGTTTGAAAATTGAATTTACAGACAAACATGCATGGCACGGGTTCATGACTTTGCTTAAATAAGACCTTGAAGCATACATACCTTCAAATCTTCTGTTCATTAGCAACAAATCGCCACCCATGATGAAACAAGAGAATACAATGAAAGTATTAGCCAATGTAAATGATGAATAACAATTAACAGGTAGATACAGAATTTCAATATATTATATACCTTTAACAAAGCTGCATGAGAACAAGTGTGGATCCTTTTCTGGCTCCCTTGCAATTTTCTGGCTTGAGTATTCAGTTTTTTTTCCTAACAATTGCCAGAACTGTTCAGATTCTGCTCCTTCTTTATGTGTTTTTGACTGTAAGTTTGGCTGCAGAGAGTAGTAACATGTATGATGAATAACGGCAACTAACAAGCCAGCACAATCAAACCCCAGAAATAACATCCTCCATGCTTAGCAGAAAAGGATACAACATGGTTGGAAAACAATCAATACCCTACACAAATCTTCCTTTAGCAGGTTTTACAACCCCATATTCCTAGAAGTCCACCGCCAACACAACTTGCACCAAACTAGAGTGGCTAAGAAATGGTACTCAAATAGTCACATTCGACCTAGTGCCCAAGTAGGTTGGTCAATTGAAGACACATTGAAGAGTAATGTCGGCAGAGACTTCTAAGAAATGATCAAACCAAACTAAGGATATATGTGAAAAATGATCAAACAAATTGTGTATGACATAGGATTGGGAGTGCCTATCATAATGGACGACTGCATTGCCAAAAGCTCAATGTAAATACTAGTTTGGCTTATTGTTGTCGAGATATTGGTCTTTTTCTTTACATCCACTGAGCAATGCAACTATGTAAGCACTAATTGGTAGACAGAGGATTATGGTATGTGCTCCACGTAGCTTAAGCTTTACGTCTGTATGATGAAGACCACACTCATGCCACTATGCCAATACCAAAGTAAGACTTGAATGGGAAAGAGACATCAGCGCAGGCTTTGTTGTTTTACAATGTGATCACTACCCTCATATCTTTTTCAGCTCACTCCTTCAAGGAAATAATGGTGAAGACAGATAATCATTACCTTAATAATATCTAACTGCCTCTCAACAAGCTCTTGATCCTCTGGTGATGTGAGGTTGCCAGACCATGTAAATACAGTTGCGCCGCTGTGTAATATGTAGCAGTATGAAGAGTTCAAAGATGAAGGAACCTGATAGAGTGCACACAATTAGTTATTTCCAACAAAACATGAAAGATAGTCGCAGATGATAACAGACAACAGAAATTCTCACAAGAGTCCTACTATAGTGGAAAAACAAAAAACAAAAAGGCCTTTTTTTTCCGATGGTTGACGTTCAAGTTGGGTCTTTGATGAAACAGTGAACAGACTTTCAAACAAAAGATTTGTACATGTTGCGGGTTGCTTAAGCGGAAGGGGAATGAAAGCAGATTAGCAAAATTACTTTCTGAAGTCCCTTTGGACCGTGTTACCAGCCTACTGTCTTGTAACAGCAGAAAAGCCCTTTAGTTGGAGGATTACTAATTCTTAGCTAAAGATTTCAAGTTCCAATTTTTTCAAGAAACATATTATCCTCCAAATTCCAAGCTCGCCTCGCGGTTAATAAATATTTGCATGTGCTTGACATCATGATTCAAACACAAAACGTAAAATCGACACCGATTAATAAAACTGTGCTAGGGGCTGCCTTAAGATATAATCTTTGGTATGCGCACAGGGGTCGCGGGGAGGCATCAGAAAGAGCCTGAAACCCCCCTCCCCCAACTCAAACTGCAACTTATCACTGGAAATAGCTCTTGGCAATGTTTTGAGGTTTCCCGGAGAAAGGATATCAGCTACTGTTACAAAACCCATGGTTAAGGACCACTACTATGAAATCAAAGGTTCTGTTTAGCAATGAAATATGTGCAGGTACATCACACCTCCAATGGTGGATTCCAAAGATTAGGCACTCTATAATTTCAGAGTGTTGTGGAGGGATGTTCTGATCAGGCCTAAACACGAAACTAAATGTAGAATCAAAGCGATCTTTTACAGTACGCTTTTCAGGTGCAAGACTCTAATACCCCAAGGAGCAAAATGGTTAAGAGATTGGTCTCACTCTCTTTCAGACAGGAAGACTATTTTTAACACATGGTTTTCGACTTTTTGTTATCCATGGAGATATAATGGCCCCTGCACTACAATTGAATAACCTATCGTTTATGGACATCAAACAGCAATTATTGTAAGAAGGAGACGACTAATCTATCGGACATACAAAATTTTACTAAACTTAAACAAATATATACCCACCACATCTACTTGAATGGCTTGCATGTTATAAGGTCCAGAACCCTGAACTCGAAACAAAGCGACACCATCCTCTGTGTATGTATCATCAGGAAGCCCCTGCTCAGCAATGTACTTTTTGTATCCTTCACTCACACCACCCTGGTAATCATCCCACAAATGTTATACACTACCAAGGATTTAGAGAACAGGGACCAAATCATAATTTTTAAACAGAGTAACAAGTTGTAAATGCCCACGGACCTTAAAAACAATAAAGCTTTGGAAGATTGCGAAAAACTGGATTGGCTCACTTCCTTCGTAAAATCGAGCCTACACATAGCAACCAACCAGTTGAAAAGAATACTCCAATATATTGAACCATAAATCACCCTTGTTTACTAATTTAAATCTAATAAAGTGAATCAGGAGAAATTTACTACAAAAGTACCTGTGAAGGCAAAAACTTCATTGATTCTACCATCTTGCTAGCCTGAGCTATAGCTGATCTTTGTTCCTCCTGTAATCAAGTGACCCACCTCAGCAAAAAAGATAAGAAAATTGGTACAGCACGAACCACTGAGCCATGACGATGCATCCAATTGTAGAGTACATAACTAACCAACAACATCCAAATGCTTTTTTCGAATAATATGTTCCTCTCACCCGAAATTTAAGGACACAGAATTTAAAATGGAGAAGCCTAGCATGACATAACCGTGCAGTGTTCCTACTCCGGCTTTGCCACACCTCTCCTCTGCCCATTTTAAAGAGAGTTTGACCCTTCAAGTAATGTCTGCATCAGAAACACAGAAGCTCCCCACCCCCCTCCCAACAAAAAACCAAACCGAAAAGGAGAAGTATGAATGTATCCCTGCAATTTGAACCTGACCGGCCTCACTGTAGTGGGAACCAAACCAACTGGCCTCTCCTCGAACCTCAAAGCCATCCCGCTTGAACTCTAAATTTTGCTGTCCCCTCCTCAATCTTTCACCAACACAACCCCAACCCCCAATCCCAGTTCCCTCCAAGGAACTACGTTTATCCCCCACCAACAGAGGTCACCAACAAGAGTTACCCTGCCAAAGGCCTTGCCCCTGCCTCTTTATTTCTGGCTGCTCCTTTTGCCAGCAAGAATCAATGCTACCCACAGACCACAATCTCAAATCACCTAACGGTGCAAACTAAAACAGCAATTCAGCTAAAAAGAGCTAATAATAGTTGCTCTTTACCACTGGGACCAACAAAAAATTTCCACAACACATACAAGAAAAGCTCGGATATGCAAACATTAAGGGGAGAAAGATAGAAACAATACATATATTTACCTCAATGCTCTGTTTTCCAAACCATGTGCCAATAAGATACTCCTCCTTCTCTTCTCCAGGATATGAATACTGAAAGATGTAACAATCTCCACTGTAGAATTTCGATTGTTCTGAAGCCGAGAGGAGAGTCTTCTCATTGCCATTTACACGCCACGCCTGAACCATCATTGAAGAAGCGCCATGAAAAATTGATGATAATAGCATTGGGCTACCGCCTCAGAAACTCAACACATGAAATATACATAGAATTCAATGCGACGTTAAAAAAACAGATGAAGGTGGTTAAATATATCTAAGGAACACCTCAGACTTGTCAAAGTGTTTACACCTTCAAACCGAACTAAGCACTAATGAATATTTTTTTGCCGACCACAAGGTGGGGGGGATGCAATCACAATACCCTCCGCCCCTCTGTTCAGATCTAACCTCTGAAACTACTATTGTCCACTCACGACAACAGTCCAGAGTTTGGATCATAGATCGTTTCCCATTCGCATACATGCACAGCAGGACTCGTATGAGCCAAATATGATAATCACAGACCAAAGATCAATACAAAGTAAATAACAGGATCTTAATACTGTACCTGCAAATTTCCCGTGCAGTCAATATGAGGTTGGGGCTCATCTACTGCAGGAGCAGCTTTGACGAGACCCTTCACATTGACACCCTGACGTTTAAGAAGAGCTGGAAGGGAATAAGCATTGAAGGATTTCAATATCAGAACATAACAAAGTGAAGTGCAAACCTGAACAACATACTCATATACAAAATTACAAATATATATGGAGTATGTTAAGATATAACCAATTATTGGGCCTCAACCATCAGTCTAGACTTTTGGTTGAGTTGGCTCTTTAACAGAGTACAAATTATGACCTACTGTTTAATGCAACTCATAACTAAGATGACTGTCTCAACATCACTTACCAGCAACTTTGCCTCTTCCATCTTCAGATACAGCGACCTGGGCAGTTTCAGGCCACGAAGCAAATTTTGATCGGAAGGCTACTGCCTCAAATCCCTCTATTATACGGATTATATGACATTTTGGACGATCAAGGCTCCGAAGCAATTCCTACATGAAGTATAGCAAAAATAAGAATAATTAAACAAATGAGTTCAACAGAAAGATAGCAAAAGCTGAAAGAAGAGTCGGTCTTACTTCTGCTGCTCCACTTGCACTTTTCCTCTCATCCAAAGAGGTGGTCCTTCCCATCCATACAAAAACCTCCATACCACAATCCAGAAGGTAACATTTATTTGTTTGTAACAGATCCCTTGTTAAAGACTCAACATCTTCAGGTTCCGCCTGCCCCTTATCAACACTTGAAGAAGAAACAGATAACACTGTCAGGAGATTAAAAATAGGGTAAAGCCAACGAGAAGCATATTCGATTATACACAACCAGCAGAGACAGAGACATTACTGGTAAAGCTTACGAGGAATAGGATCAGTTTTCTTATTTCCATCAATGGCAGCTTTCCTTGGAAGCGGAGCAAAACCACCAAAGAATCCCCAGAATTCACCGGATTCAGCATCAGCCATCAATTTTCCATCCTCTGGAGAAAAGGCCCATATAAAATTCAAAAGTGAGCACAATCACAGATTTCTTATTCTTCTTTGAAATAGGATATGGAGAGAAAAGTTTTGAACAAGACAAGCAAAATAAATTAAAACACAATCTTCATTTTTATGATACATAGCTAAAAATTTCTTCCCTAATGAGCGCGGACTTACCAATAGCAGCTATATCACATTTTCCATGATGATAAGTATCTTTTATATACTGTACAACCTCCAATGCTTTAGCTCTCTCTTGAATGGAGGAGTTGGAGCCATTAAATTGAAAGATTTTAGATTGGGTATCTAAAATGAATATATCATCGTGATTTAGAGTGGATCGTGCACAAGGAACCTGACATTCAGAGTGTTTTTTCATTAGGCAAAATAAAAATATACACTCTCTAATGTTAATGGCTCCTATATACATTATCATACAGAAGGTGCTGAACTTACCTCGTTCACATGGACAACATGTTTACCCCTGCAAACGTATAATCGAGGTTTGTATTCTGCCTCTTCATGATGTTTGAAACCAGATTGAATCCCGCCTTCTAAGGGTATTATACAAGGCTTAAAATATGAAAGGAACTTCTCAGTTTCATGGCCCTGCACTTCACGATATTGAACAGCACGACCTCCCAGAGCTGCATCCAATTCCACAGTTTTAATGGCCGCAGCACCAGCTTCATCCTACTTGATGTGAACCAAAATGTTCAGACTCTTAATATGAACACCCTTCACAAACTTTCTATAAAAATCCAGGTGCCCTTGGAATTATACAGTATAAAAGAAAAATGGTAACAGTGATAAGAACAAGAGGCTACTAAGCTACGAGTGCTTTAAGTGAGGTATTCCCATGTAACCAAAGACCTAGGCTGGGGATATAATAGATAATCAGGATGACTAAAATAACTGCATGAGCTTCTTGTACTGAGCAGTTAGTGTGGATCTCAACGTAATTTTCATTATGGTTCAACTAGAAACAGCTTCCTGATGATTTCAACATAGGGATACGGCTATGCACATTTGACCCACCCTATCTAATCATAGGCGGAAATTAGGAGTCTTTGAATGGGTGGTGTTGTCGTTTATAGATTAGGCACGAGAAAGTGTTCTACTATGCAATAAAAGAAGACTTACTTGAGAAGTATCTTTACCAAGCCAATAGTGGATATCATGGCGTAAGGCACCACTTTTTAATGCTGTTGTCTACAAAAAACAATGGAACAAGAATAAATCAGGATCAGCAAAAACAAAGTTTACCGGGAGAAGAAACATACATCCAGACTGCATGGTTAGTCCGAGAAGCTTAAACAAACTACCAAGAACATGGTAGACGTCATACAGGCTAATCAAACAAGAACTTTACCACAAACTAAGGAAGGCAGAGCCCGATGTTTTAACACTCACATATTCATACGATAAAATTTTGTACTGGATCAACACGAATCAGTCCATAAAAAATGAAGCAGTGCAACAGCACTACCCACCTTCTATTACTACCACCTCATGATGTTTGTAACTCGCAAACAAAAGCTCATAAATGGTAAGTGTTCACATCCTGACTTGCTCAAAAAATTTGGTAATTACTCACACGTTTAACTAAGGCAATGTGATCGAAGCCAAAATGGTTCACTAAGCATGTTATGTTGTGAACTATTGGCCAATGCAATTCTCACCACACTCATCATCTTAGGTCATCTGGAAATACTCTCTTGATGTTTTCAACACAAGTAAGCCTGCGTACGTGCAGTGTTGCAACCCCTCACCCCCACCTGCCATGCCATAGGCAAGACCCTTAAGGTGCCCGGGTCATTGTTGTTGTTGCATTCACAGAACTATGATTTAACACTATCATTAAGATCACAAAAAAGCTTCAGCCTCCTTTATATTTCAATTTTCAAGTCTTACCAGAACCTGTAAGAACTGTTTGGAATAGAACATCAAAAGGCTTTTGTGTGCCATGGTTCCAATTGATAAGCGTAACAGACATTCTAAACTGACTCTGTTTGGAAACTACAGGCTGTCTTTGTTATTAATAATATTCACAATATATATGTATTGAATAAGAACAATACTTAAGACAGCCCCAAACGACCACACTCACCAATCCCCATGTAGCTTCCAAAATTAGAATACCTTTTATTGTAAACCCATAGCGTTAAAAGTCAGAACTAACTTTATACATGGCCCTCCTGTCCTTTCACCCAATTCCCCCCAGATCCCACCCTTGCGCAACAACCTACTCCGTATTAAGGCACCATTTTAGTTAGAGCAACACAAATTGATGCTCAATTTAAAGGTTCTCCGTTACCATGATCAAAGAAATGCAATTTGTAATGGTGTAGCTTGGTGGATTTCTTGTCCTCCAAAGCTTTTACAGTATATACAAAATCAGTATGATTCTCTCAAAAGTAGCTGGCCATTTTTAACATAATTAGTGCTCTTTTACTTGCAAGATTTAATGTCAGAGCTCATCAGGAACCCCAGCAGCTTCGGCAAGCAACATAATTTAAAAAGCTACGTCAAGAGTCAAGGCTATAGAACTACTGATAACAGATGTGGACAGTAGGGCATAAAGGGAGCTACAAGTGGTATTCACTGGAGGCACCGTGCCCCCAAAAAATGCCAACAAAGAACTCATGCACATTAAACAGCAATCTGCAATTTTCAGAAAAAGAATACATACCTTCAAAACAATATAAGAATCTCCCATATAAAACTTTCCATGAGAAGAATCTGGAACACGTGCAGGGCAAAAGTTTTCAATGCGCCATATTTCAAGTCCGCTATGAGTTGTCAAGGCAAAACAATATGTGACGACAGGTAATCATTTTGATGCATAGTTGGTCATCCCCTTGGTGTCCTTTCGAATATAATGTCAATCTAACTTATCAAAAAAATGACACATTGTATAATGAAGTGCAAGGTGATTCTTTTTAACCATGAAAACTGAGGTTCACCTAAATACTGAGGCGCTTATGATTTTGATGATTAGACCATTTAAAAAAAAAAGAAGAAGACTGACAAAAGTTCTCAGGATAAATAGAAGATTGCATTTCTAAAGTGAATTAGGTATTCCACTACATCCATACAATAGAAGGATACGCCTTTTGTCCAGTGCCCTGGAATGCAGGATCAAGATCTTTGAGGGAAACTGACATACTGTGAGAACCTTAGGTGAAAACCGTTCACTATGAAGGAACCAGCTGCAAAACCTGGGGACAAGGAGGGTCAATAATTAGAGGAACTCTCAAGGTCCTCTTCTTAGTGTCATATTCCAGATAAAAAAAAAAAGTGATGGCGCTCAGAACAGAGATGCAAGAGAAGCAGACATTACAATAATATACATACATACACAATAACAATTAGCAGAGACAGATGCCTTGGTAGGTGAACAAGGAGATTTCAAGAACTAAAGCAAGAGAAAGACAAAGAGACATTCAAAAAAAAAAAAAAGTAGAATCATGTTAAAAGTGTCATTTGTTGGCACTTCCAGATCGAAAAAAAAAGTATAACCGCAAAAAGTAGACAGCTTATGGTCCTAAATATCCTCACAATACTCCCATCAGAAATGTTAGAAGTGTCATTTCAAATCTCAGATAATATGTATCAAATAATAGCCCAGGAATGGCAGAATCATGTCAAGTTTACACCCACATAACCAGTCTTACAGCATTCTGGTCTCTAATATGGACTGCTTCTCCCCGTTGCAACCACAACATCTTCATGGAGATGTTTCTAGTCAGTGCCTGAAACAGTCATAAATAACTAATGGCGGAGAATCTTCTGGCAACTAGCTATCAACCTACAATGATTGAACTTCATCAAAAGCTATAGGCCTCTTTGATGCAAAGACAAGTGCTCCTGAAGTTCCCTAATATGTACCTAACCATGGTGCTCCTAGAATTCACTACTATGACACCAAGAGAAAACCTTCACGAATGCTAAAAGTACCTATGGCAGGCCAGCTTATGTCGAAATTCTAGCGCCATAACCTTCCTTCCACGTACAATCTGGCTTGAAATTGTGTTCTCTTTAATCACAGACATATGAAGGATAACATGAAGCCTTTGAAGAACTACATCAACCCGGACCTTCGCTTGATGAAGAAAAGGCAATTCGACCAAAATTTCTGCCGACATCAAATATATTTTTCTGCCTTAGATTGCTTGGTAATCTCATCAAGCAGCCTTCTGCCTTTTCTCAGCTACCATTTACTCCATAAAAACATGCAGTCTATATGCTATTATCAACAGTTGAAACTCCATAAAAGGTTCCCCTAGAACACTTGTTACCCTACTCATATACCATGCGCTACACTAGAACATTCACATCTATCCACTTCAGATATCAGAGTTGAACTTTGTCAATATGCATAGGCTTCTTCAACTGCAGGGCTTCTGTCTCATCGACCACTCAATGAAGTAGCACAAGCTAAGAGGAAATTAAAAATCAACAAGCAGGAGGGAGGGAATCATGAGAGTAGACTTCCTGTTGTCTTATGCTTAAGCAGCAAACTTGTTGGAAACAAATTTCATCTCAGCTGACAGATGTACTGAATAGATACTGATTCAAGTCAAGCAAAGACACAAATGCTCGAAAACTGATAACTTAAATGGCCCTCCCCCCCCCCCCTCCTCCATTGGCCAACTTGGTTATCTTCTGCTGAAGCACTTCAAGAAATTCGAGTATGTACTCTAAAACACTCTTTCATAAAATAAACCGGGATGAAATTCTACCACATTCTCAGACAGAAAGGTTGGTGATGACTACAACAATCGAAATTGCATAAACGTTCCAAAGATCATATCTTTAGTTCATTAGTCTTCAACACATGCTAATACGAATAAGTGAGCTCATTCATTTCCTGAGCACTTATCCATGTACCAGCACCCTTATAAAAAAATATCAAACAAGATGCATTCACCATCTTGCTTAGCAACGGCGCGAAATCAAACGCAACATTTTCATTGGATCTCCAAAATGTTATCCTAACAGACAACATTTTGTTCGAGGCATTGAATTCATCAACAACAAAAACAACAGCTAATATTCTTCACATCCACACCCAATCCACAAAATCCATACATCAAAATGAGCTAAATTACATTAACAACAAAAACACCCACATAAATCTAACCCATTTCCCAGATCAGCAGAACTCCTCATTTCCTCAAACAAATCAAACCCAAAATTCACCAAAAAGCCACCACCTTCCCACCCCAAAAATTCCAACAAATAGTCAAATAACATTACACAAGGAATAATCTTTTACACAAAATCAAACAAAAAAAAAAAAAAAGCCATACCCCACTTCAAAAATCACAAAAACATGAATCAAAGCAATGCCCACAAATCAAAATCACACAAAAACAACATAAAGTTTTCAACTTTATAACTAAAACAAAGAAAATACCTTGAATTAAGAAGAAGGGTGTCAGAAACTTGAGCTAGAAGATCCAAGCAAAGATGATGGAAATGGTCAGCATTTGAGGGGAGGAGAGAGAAAGAGAGAAATGCTCGCGTTGCGTTTGGAGGGAATGATGATGTTGTGCCAGGGCGTGCTTATCACTAACGGACCCCACAATCAAAACAACAAAACTCTGATGATCTGTTGCTAATTTTAATGATTAACATCCCCAAAAAAAAATATTAATTTTATTATTAATTTGATGCAATTTAATTTTGTTAATAAATCAGAAATAATAATAGACCAAATTTTGGAAGCTAAATGAATGTCATTATTTAATTTGTAGACCCAGATATAATGTATTAGAGGAAATCAACATTGTTAATTAAGGAAAGAGAAATTAAGATTATTAATGTAAGAAGTAAACATTTATAAATTTAAATTAAATTATAACAAAAATGGGTAATTTACCAAATTTGGATTATTTTACTATAAAAGATTTACAGGTGGTAATTTGTTTACCTTTTTACCATTTTTTATTAAGACAAGAATTCTTCAGAATATTTTTCTTGCATTTTCCAACGTTTTTGTAATAATTTGGGTCCAAATTTTCATTAATTAATTACTACTATATAATTAAATTAGCAGTAAGATATTATAGTTAATTAAAAGGTTATTAAGGAATAAAAAATAAAGAAGAAGAAAATGGTCCAAGAATAACTTTAAAGGGAGGTGACTAGGTGAGTATGCTGACTTCTACTTTGTGAGGAGAGAGAGAGAGAGAGAGCCGGCCGAAGCCCAAGAAAGTGACCTGTTTTGTTTGCTATTTAATGTGTTGGTAGGGTTACCCCTTCTTTCTTTTTGACTAAATTGTCCCTTTGCTGTAATTATAAGCTCACCCTCATTGTCCTTTGGTACTTCCCCTTCCCACTTTCTATGGCTTTCTTTCGAGTTATGTTACACCCAACACAGTGTTAAATGTTTCAATGTGGTGAAAACGTCTTAAGACTTTGGTGCAGCGTTTGGCGTTCCTTTCAAAGATTATAATTCATGTGGGATTGGGTTCACATTGCGACTCTGCGTACATCTAACCCCCTCCCTCTTCTAGCCATGGTTATAAGAAAAAAGATGTGTCCGAGAAATAACGAGCACAACTGTGACGTGTGCATCCGTGCTCGAGAGCAAGCTCACCTAAACAATAAACATGCCCATGCTCAGAAGCAAGTCACCTAGTGTAATCATGCTTGAAACGTGCATTAGATCTTACTGTTGATAAGTCGGATTTACCATTGCTCATATTATTTAAAGCCCCTTCTTCACCAATCAGTAGTAGTCAATCACAATAAATATGGAGTCGTGCTTCATAGGGAACTATACGCCGTCAAAGAAACATGTCATTCTCATGCACGTCTCCGTCACTTCTCCAAGAGTAGACTTAAAAGCTTGAAGTAGGCGCAACAACAAGAACAGCAAAGAAACAATGAAGAATATTACAAGCAACAAATTAGGCAAGCACATTTTACAGCATATCAGGTTGACTGGCCTAAATGATTTAGATCGGCTAAAATTTTTTCGAGGATCGTCAGTAGATAAACAGAAATTTGAAACAAAAGGGTTAGCACAAACATAACAGTGCGAAGAACAAGCCAAAACAACACATTGTCATTGTAAAAAAGTCGATCAAAGAGTGAATAGTTGAGTAAGATACTGGACAGTTTCAACGAAATTCAATGAGTTGATTTCCAGGACCAAGATCGACTTATGGTGCAAGCCAGAACTAGTGCTACTAACACAGGACAGTTGCAGAAAGAAAGTATTAGAACTGGATGTCTGGATAGTTGAGTGGTAGAGCAATACAGAAAGAGACACTGACCCAACTGAAGTAAAGAGTACACGTAGTATTTAGTAAGGCATATTGCATATGATGAGAAAGCACGTTTCGACAAAGCCAATGTGATTAGGCTGCTGGCAATACCAGTAGGAGGTTCTGTTGGCAGAAATAACAGGGTCAAAAATAAGGTTCACACGATGTTTCCTGGCCTAGAACAGTGGGCGTACGGTTCATAGCACTCCAGCCAGTAGCAAGGATAATAGAGCTAACGCAACATGGATAATCAGTAGTCAGACAACCTACAAGCAAGCTTAAATTTAAGTAATCGACTAAGACAAATAAAATGCGATGCATGGATGGGGTGATTGGGGTGTCTTATGCAGATGGTATGTGGTTGAGGCTTCACTTTCTAACAAAGAGGTAGCACAGAGTTCAGATCCTTGGTTCCTAGAGGAGTTCCCTTGTTATCCCCACCCTCCCATCAACCAGTACCTTTATGCATCCTCCCTTCCCTTCCATCTCCTGCTCAACCACCAACACGGCAACACCACCAAGGCACCAACCAGCCATAATCGCTTGTTTACACTTTAAACCCCTATTTACACCTCAAATCTTATAGCCTCAACCAACCATGGCCTAAGGACAATCTACAGGATACAACAGCAGAACAGTACACAATCTCCCTGGAGAAGGATCAAACTCCCTCCACGGGGTACAAGCCTACTGATTGTTGACGGAAATGCAGTCCACTCTATAATCAGAACTTCAGTAGGGGACCAATGAGTTAAAACACTACACCATCAACACCTCCCCCACAATTTAGAGACAACAATGAGGCCCCAATTCCAAATATTTGAGGTGGACTGAGTAAAGTAATTTTAATGTGGTGAGAATCATAGATATATAGACAGACCAGTGAGGAACGAAAAGTCGGAAACATTAGAGCAACCTCCACATTATATCTAGAATGTATTACTACAAGCAAGCTCACACAGCCCCCACAAAGATAGACGAAAGCCTCAAAACAGAACAAAAAAAAGAAATGATTAGAACAAAATGATGCAATTTTGAACACTTTTAGGCGACTACAGTTTGAAAAAAATGAACAGGGAAGTCATTGCTGCGAAAAGTAACCTCTAAAGTACCGCAAAGAACTATATAAATTCCACCGAGATCTCCTATGTTAGAATTGGATTGAAAAAAAAAAACAATCATGGCACCTAACTGACTAAAACAAATGCAACAAAAAACCTGGTTTAGGAGATTATCAAACTTCTATGTTAGATATGACCAAAAAGACAACCATGGTATCATGTTAACCACAGTGAAGCCAACTTATAAAGTAATCTTAACATTCTACTATATCTCTGATTAACAAGATAAAATCCGCAAGCATAAGACAGTCACCTCATGAATTAGTTCCAAAAACACAAAGAGCTCCTAAATAGTGAACCCGTGATCCTTGAATATGAAGCAGCTACGCAGACATTGACTTAACCTTCTTGCCACGTTTGCCTGCAGGAGATATGCTCTTCACCTTTCTAGCTTTCTTCAATGGACTAGGCTTCTTCTTCTTCTTCGTCTTCTTAACATCCTGACTAGCATCTCTAATAGGTCCAGGAGATACTCCCTTCTTCAGAGCACTGCCTCGAGGAGTCGAAGATGGAGGTATCCTCACACTTTGTGGTGGCATAGGGCTAGAAGGCTTCCACACCAAGTTATTCTTCATGGCAAATCTAACTCTCTTGACACTCCTTCCATCAGTATTGGGAGCAGCTTCTTCCTCATCCCTGCCACTCATGTCAACATTTGCCACCGACTTTGACCTCTTTCGCTTCTTAGCCTTGCCATTGGATCGAACAGTTGGAGAATCCATCGCACTCGCACCATCACCCTCTAACCCAGACTCAGCAGCAATCTTCTCAAACTGCTTCTGAAGATTAGAAATCACATCCTCATTCACTGCCATCTCACTCACATCATCTTCTGACTTTGCATCAGAGCTATCACCCAACATAACCATTTCCGCATCACCATTAGATTCAGAACCAGTCTCCCCACTCTTCTTCTTCTTCTTCTTGGATTTCTTTTCTTTGACATCCTCCTTCGACTCCTTCCCCTTCATCGAACCATTCTCTTTCACATCCTCTTTCGACTCCTTGCTCTTCTTCGAACCCTTCTTCTTCTTCTTATCACCATTCTCATTCCCGTCAACCTCACCAGCAATAGGAATCAAACTTGGCACCTCCTCCTCATCACCACCAACCTCAGGAACCGCGATATCAACCCCAACACACGCCTTCTCCAACCTCGAAAACTCCTCATGTAAACCAAACAAAACCTTCCTATTACTCTGAAGACACCCATCACTCGACCCCAATTCATACAACTTACTCGAAAACCCCATACTCAACGCAACGGTCCCAAACAACGCCACCTCCTCCTTCCCATCAACCTCAGCACCCGACTTCTTCGCCTCCAACAACACCTTCCCATTCTCAATAAAACAATCAAACACATGACTCCTAACTTTCGCCACCAAAACCCGATTATCACTCCTACCCAAAATCGCAACAAACGGGCGAAACAGCAAATTCAACACATCCAACCCCAATGGCAAAAAGGGTTTAACCTCATCACAAAAAACAGAAACAACATGATAACAAACCCCATTTCCCAACCCCATAACAGCACCTTTAACAGTAGCGTCATCAACAAAAAAGAACAAATCTTTCTCCAAACCAAGAACAAAACCTTCTAAAACAGACAAATCCCACTCATTATTTTTCAACAAAACAAACATATTCCGCACAAAATAACGAACCAACAAATAAAACTTATCCAATCGCAAGTGATCGATACCTGGCCATTCCCTTCTCATGGTGGTAAGAAAGTGGGAAAAGTAGGAGAGAGAAAGTGGCGGGGGTAAAATCGTAATTAGGGAAGATAGGCGATTAGTGAGGTGGATTTGATTCTGGGATTTGTCACAGTGCCACATGCAGTAAAAGAGGGATTTCCATAGCCTTTTTAGGTCATCGTCGGAAATTAGGGTTTGATTTGGGATCCAATTGAAGAGGGTTTTTAAGAATTTTGATCGAATTGAAGCGTTTGTTGATGCTAAACCCTTAATTAAGGTTGGCCCGATTGGGTTTTGGGATGGTTCTTCTGCTGCTTCCATTGGTGAGAGAGAAAGAGTGAGGCTTACGATTTGGGGATTTTTTTTCTGAGTTTGAAGATGAGCTTTCAAAACCCTAGAAAAGAGGGGAAATTTTGTAAGTGTGAATTAAAAATGATGTGGTGAAATGCGTGGTAACAGCTCGTTGTAGACTTGTAGTGGACCAAAATGTTCAAGCCCAGCCCATACGATGTTTTTACGGTTTACACCACCTACGAACTCTCGTGTTGATAGACTTGTTAAACGCTGATTCGATCCAATTATTTCTCGGAGACTATATATGAAATATGTCACTCATATGATGATATGGCTTGTAGAACAAAATTACCCGGATGTGTAGGAGGCAAGGCGTTAGAGGGTGTGGGTAATTTTGAGCAAATAGCATAATAGTTGAATGAGCGAGTTTTCAATAAGAGTCATTTTTTGTAACAGTGCAAATAACAAAAGGCAAATTCGTCGTTTCAGGCTATAGAGTACCAAATATTGGGATTGATTTTTGTCAATTTAGGCTAAAAAGTTTCCACCAGACATCAAACCTATCACCTTTTCCACCCTCTGTCGGCAACCCAAACCTAACGAAAAGTACCTACACAGTAGACAGTTGGATTTCAATTTGCCCAAACCAAAGAACCGAAGATGTGTGAAGATGTGAACTCTTTTTTGTAATTATTTTCCCGTCCACTCTCCAACCTTAAAACTTTTCCTTTTTAGACATCTTGAAAAATTAAGGCCTCATTGGACATTATGACATCTTTTTCACCGTTGTTAACCAGTATCACCATCACGCGAACTTAACCAAAACCGACTACAATTAAGAGGTTGCTATCTATTGAATCTTGACGGGTAATTCTAAACTAGTAGTATCTATTCGATTATTAGTCCAATAGGGGAACTAAAAAACAAAAAAATTCACATTCTTTAGCAATTTCTATTTCCACCGATAGCTACTATTGGTCTATCAAAGCTCGATCTTGACCCAACTTGATCTCACCATCATTCTTACAATCTTACATCCTCTGCGACTCTAGACTTCGACTACGAGTAGTAAACGTGTAACAGAAGACTCAAAATACTATCCCCATTTGCCCACTCCAATTCCCAAACCCTAATTATACATGATCATCCTACTTTGACTCACATGCTCAGGTTAATCTTTGAATGGCAAATCGAAAATCAAGTTGTTGCGGAATTTGCGACACCTCAAATCTTCCTTCAGTATGTACAACTTGCGTAAATTACAGGTATTATTAGAATTAAAGTTCCGATCTTTTTTTTTTTTTTTCTGGATTTTTAGGGGTTTTTAAGCTGGTATTAATTGTTATTAATCTGCTAATTTTGGTTGAAAATTGTGGGTTTCAGATTAAATGATTATTACACTTTGTTGAAATCGTTGAAGGGTCGTCGTGATCAACTCCACTCCAAACTTGCTGATGAATTAGCTGCCAAGGTTTGATTTTTACTGTTGTTTGTTTTGTGGGTAATTTTTTTTTTTTTTTTTTAACCTTAGATGTGATTATTAACAATAAAGCCTTAGTTGTAAAGTGATTCGGGGTCAGGTAACATGAATCGTCATCTGAAACCGTCATATGTAGGCGATGAAAGTTGAATTACCCTTGTTACTAAAATCCCGAAATCGTTGTTTAGTTTTTCTGATCGAGTGTGTGTGTATGCTATACAATACATCATATGTTGCTGCATTTTGAGATTGTTCAAAGTATATGGAGGTACTCCTTGTTTGATGAGGTAAGAGTAAGACACTGGGGTTCAAGCAAAAAAAAAAATCTTACATTGTGAAAGGTTTGATTTTTACTGATTTGGGGTCTGCTCACATGAATCGTCATCTGAAACCGTTGTATGCAGGCAATGAAAGTTGAGGGTTGATGTGAATTACCCATGTTACTGAAATCCCGAAATTTCAAATCTTTGTTTAGTTTTTGTGATGGAGTGTCAAGTGTGTGTGTATGTGTATGCTATGCATCATATGTTGCTGCATTTTGAGATTGTTCAAAGTATACGGAGGTACTCCTTGTTTGATAAGATTTAGACATTGGGATTCGAGTAAAAAAGATCATATATTGGGAAAGGGAAGCAGCGTCTGTATGGGCGTATGGCGTGGTGTGGATGCTCGTGAGTTGTTAGGATTTATTAGGATCATGGATGTTACTTGTTCTTAGCAAGCAAGTTTGAAACCTATTTGTCCTTAATTTGATGAAAGGAGATAGTTTGGCCATGTTTGGAACCGAAAGAAGGATCATGGGCGAACTATAGATGTAGTGAACGGGAATCTCCATAACAATAGGAAAAGGCAGAAGGTGGAAGCTTTGCTTTCTGGCTTGATAGCAAGTTCCTTCTAGACTTGGGAATTTCTACTATTTCCTCTTAAGTCAAAGTTGCCACTCTTAGGCACTTTGCTTGTAGAATGGAATCGTAATTGGTTCATGATCTTTTTGATTCATAGAACACTATATATATGCCAGAACTTACGTGTTTTAGTTGGTATGCATTAGGGAAAGGCAGATGAGCAGCTTAATTGGAGAATTCAGCAAAATGAGAAGCTCTCTAGGCTGAAAGAGAAGTTGCGTAATAAAAGAGAACAATTGCGACAAGGTTTGACCATTTATTCCTCCTTTCTTGTGTGATTTATTGGCTTTTTTTCCCATTTGTTATTATGACTTAAGAGTTGAGATAGTAATAGTGATTTGAATTCTGGCAAGGGAAATCTAATCTGGAGAAGATGTCTGATGATCTTGATTTCAGATTTGGTTTACTTGAATCTTCTAAAAGCATGGTAAGTAGCATCTTCAATTATATTATGTGGACTTCAGTGGTTTTAATCTTTGCTCCCCAGTTTCTTCCTTGTGGCGGCTCTTCTTAGACGACCCCAGATTATTCTGGCTAAGGCTTTATTGGTCTTGCATAGAATGTTCTGGCTCAATCTTTGAATTTCTACTTATTTGTTCAGCTAGAGAAACACCGAGTCGAACAACTGGAGAAGTCTTATCCTAACTGGATATACACTCAGAGTCTGGGGCATGTAAGTGTTCTAGTTTGACCCTTATTCTTTGTGATTGAGTAACTCATGCCACGTAATTGACATATGCTGTACGCTAATATTTTACGGTGTGTGTCTCATATGGGATTTCTGATTCTCCATCTTGACTATAAACTGCAGATGGCAGTAACCTCAGAACGGTTACATAAACAATCAGTTGTTATCAAACAGATCTGCAAACTGTTCCCACAACGTCGGGTAGGTTTTCTGAAATCGTATATCTTGTGATGCGCTTTTACGTTTATAATTCTCATTTCTATTGAAACGTTGTCCTCAGTGTGTTCCGTTGTCTATGCTAGTTTAGTGAAGTTTGATTGATGTCTTGCACCAGACAGTGGATTGGTACTATCAGCTTAGATAATTTACTTTCAGGACTTTAGTTAGGTGAATCTTTTCCACCCTCTTATTTGCGAGAATTCTGAGTCTTACTTTACTCGTTTTCTGTCTTGAGTCACATCAATCAGTGTGACTTGAAAAGTAGATGCAGTCATCACTTTGTTCATTGTCTGATTATGACTAGTTAAACTATAGGCTCCTAGAAGTTTACCCTTGGGCTTGTTGGATTATTACAGGTTAGGCTAGTACCGATTAATCCCAAGCTTCACTTATTCGTGTTCGTGAACTGCCTTTGTTTCGTCCAGATTTTCATCAGCTCCATAGCAAACCTTTAGTTTAGATTGTCTTCTCCAAGATGCCAGGAAGAAGAACCCAAATATGTGGCTGTGTAAGTTGGTGGAATTGGGTTCATTTTCTCAAAGTAAAAGTTTCCACATTTTTTCCAGGTAAAGGTGGAACATGAGAAGAATGATGGTTTCAACGGCCAATATGATGTGATTTGTAATGCTCGCTTGCCACGTGGCTTAAATCCCCATTCTGTTCCTGCAAATGAGCTTGCAGCATCACTGGGGTATATTTGTTAAACTTCTTTTTACTTATATACATTCAATAGGAACCCCTGCATCATCATTCGTAAAGGCTACTGTAAATTCTACCACATATAAGCTTTAAATACACATGTAGAGGTCTACTGAGGGCCAAGGGTATGACGTGCCAATTGCCTTATTGCTGAAAATTTCTGTTTTTATTAAAATCATGGCGATTGCTGGTGTTTCTTAGCAAATAATATTTTTAATATCAATCAGGTACATGGTGCAACTGCTTAATATCATCGTTCATAGTTTAGGCCTGCCTGCGCTCCATAACTCTGGATATGCGGTAAGAATACACTGCATATTTTTCTTCTGCAAAATCTGAAAATTCACTTTCCTATCCTGTAATTGAGCTGCTTCCATTATGATTTCACAAGGCTGATGTTTATCATTAATTTGTTGATGTTGCTCATGTTAGCGTTTGTTTTCTTCAGGGCTCCTGTTCCCGTGTATGGCAACGAGATTCATATTGGAATGCTGGTCCTTCATCTTCAAGGTAACCTCTTTTAACTTTTAACTTAGGAAATAGTTAGGCAGTTAGCTATGGGTGGCTGAGACACTAGGGATTCATAGATTTGGGCAGTTTGTAGTCAATATATGTACTAAATCATCTCAACATGATGAATTGCTTTATCCACAGCAATGAGTATCCTCTCTTTATTCCCCGACAAAATTCCTGCACGACGGGAGGAGAGAACTCATGGTCCGATAGGAGCCCGGGTAACTTTGAAGTTGCAGCAGTGGAATCAGAGAGGAAACCCCATTTGGATACTTCCGGAAGTATCAGTTTTAATTATTCTGGTGCTTCACAGCATTCGATGGATAGCCATAATGATTTGCAAAAAGGAATTGCCCTTCTCAAGAAAAGTGTTGCATGCATAACAGCCTACTGTTATAACTCTCTATGCCTTGATGTTCCAACTGATTCGTCGACCTTTGAAGCATTTGCGAAACTGTTAGCTACTCTTTCTTCTTCTAAGGAAGTCCGTTCAGTTTTCTCTCTGAAAATGGCATGTTCAAGGTTCTTTTGCATTCTGTCCTTTTCCTTCAGTTTTATTTATTTACTTCTAAGATTACAATCTTCTTTTTTTTTCTCTTGAAATAATCTGTTTTAGATGCTTGTTAAGAGGTTTATATTTCATTTTTTTCTTCTTCTTACACTATTGCCAAGGGACTCGTTATTGACTAATTTTCCCAAGTAAAGGGTTAGGAGCTACCTATGGCTCATAGTAATAATAAGTGTTGGACCTTCAAATGTTTAACATAACCCCTTGACCTATTAAATTTCCCCCTTATAAAAGTAGGTTAGTTGCTGGATAATATTAGCTGTAATTTTATAAAAGGAATCTACTTTGAATCAATTTCATTTTAGTTTGCATTATTGGGTCGGATTTTTTTACCCCTTTTAATTTGTGTCATTCATTGCACCATGTGTAATTGTGTGTATATTTATGTCCCTTGGTATGATTTAATACCTTAGTAAATTCATCCAAGGGACAAGCCATTGGATCTCCCTTTCCCTCGCTACGTGGTAGAAATATAAATAAGAATGATGAGTTATGACAATAGATGTTTTACTTTAGATGTTGGGTAGCCTAATTACTTCTGATTTCAAATTATTTGAGTGTAATTTGTTTATTGCTTTTGGATAATTAAATGTGCGTAGTATATATTAAGTCTCTTGGATAGATGTTCTAATTATCTTTCTTGTGTCATTGTTTATGAAGATCCTGTAAGCTAGTTCAGCAGCTGAACAAATCCGTGTGGAACACGAATTCTATGATCGCGTCAAGTACGATGTTGGATAGCTCACATGGGCAACATTTTGCGGTAAATATTTCATCTTTGGTATTTTGTTATCCCTTTGAATTCCAAGGGTATTAAGATCTGCGGAAATGTGCGTATAGATGGTCATGCTAGTGCAAACTTATATATTTGGCTGTGCGTGTCTGTAGTCTTGAATAGTTTTTATTAAGTATTTCCTTTGGTAGGCCCTTTTGATTCAACATGGTATTTGTGATATCATATGAAGTTATAAACATCTATGGTCTATCTATATTAAGACCCCTAGTAACCTTAATGGTCTTAACTCTTAAGACTGAACTTTTGTGATCACATAGAAACTGTGCTACAAGCATTTAGAACTTCACGCATGCTGTTAAATCCGCTACCCTGTATGTTAAGAGCGTCATTGTGAGTGTGAAGCGCCTCTTCAAGTCCGAGTTACCTCCACGAAATGTGAAACTAGTGTTCTGTTTTGCTACTTCCTGCACTATGCACATATATGGGGCATATAATATGAGAGGGGATTAAAAGTGAGAAATGGGAAAGGGTAAATACATACCTTCATAATACTTCACAGGGACAGAAATAAATCTTAAAAGAACATTCTACCCACCGTCACTTACTACCTCACTACTGGAGTGTATTATTCTTTTCCCACTTCCCCCATTCCCCTTTCCCACGACAAAGTCAATTGCTGCAGCATTCTAGGCCGTCCAGCCACCATGATAGATTGACAGCCACCAGATGCGCCACCGCATTGCTTTATATGTGATGGTTTCAGAGGACGATTCATGGTAGCCGACCCCAATCCGTTTTGGGAGCAAGGCTTGGTTGTTGTGGTAGTTGTTTATCTCTTACCTACTCTGTTCTGGCCAGCGGTTAGCATCGCTAAGCTTAAGCTCCTTCTTGTTACTATCAACCATGGTAGCACCATACCTAACCACAACCATATACTATCTGATTAGTGTCTCTGCGGCCATTCACCAACTCCCCTGACATAACCTGGGGTACAGGAGAGAGGTGGGGACTGGGAAGAGTGAGTGGCAGTGGTTTTGTGGGTGGAAGTTGGAAGAAGGGCAGCTTCTGGGGTAGAGGGAAAGCAGACAACAACGTGTTGTTTGAGGTTGTTGGAGGCAGCATCTTGAAGGTCAACATCAACCTCCATTGTTCCTGTCATCATTGTTTGTAAATGGGAAAGGCCAGTTGCACCGTTCTAAACTCCTAATTTATGTCTTCTGATACTTGGTTATGGGTGTGACCTGGCAAACCCTTAATCGTCCATGGGCCTGTATTTCTCCTTATACGTAGAGAGACTTCTCACTATACACGCCCTTGGATACACATTTGCTTAGTATGTTTATCATTGCAAGTGTCATCTATTACGCAATCGGATTTCCGAGACTCTCTTTGATGCCAGTCCACATAATATACTGCTATAGTTTGTGTTACAAGCTTTCTCCTCCATTTAGGAAATAGAGATAGCAATCAGTTGCGTTGTAAGAAGTTTGAAAAATCTATAGCTGCCAAAATGCATTTGCTTAAGTTGGTGAATATCTTGTTTACTTTTATTGATCTTCTCCGAAATTAGTTTTATCTCAATCAGCTGTCTATCAGCAAATTTGCATTATGAATGATTGCGTGGCAGTAAGTATTAATTGCTAGGTCTTGCTTAAATTATAGCTGATGGATCTTTTCTTCAATCAATGCGTCTATGATGCAGAGAAATATGTACGATAAAAACCGTCCAAATTCTCCTGCTAGCTTTCTAGACGGTGTTGATACTGCTAATGTTGGAAAGCATGAGAACGATGGATGGGACATCGTTGAATATCCACACTTTCCTCCGCCACCATCTGAAACTGAAGATATTGAGCATTGGACTCGAGCCATGTTTACTGATGCCACAAAAAAGAGAGGGAAATAGTCAGTGTAAACTATTGTAAGTTTCCCTTTGCCTCTGTACAATAAGATATGAGTAGCTTGTAAGCATGCATTGCTATATTGCGTGCTTAAACGGAATAATTTATTTCAAAGTGTCAAAAAGGAGGGCTGAAATGTGTATTACCATACGCTTATGGTTATTCTGACTACTCATAACTCACAAGTTACACCCCATTGCAACACTTTTCCAAATAGTCAGTGAACTCTTCTCTGAAGTGGTAGACATTTTCTTTCCTTTTGGATGAAGTTGACATTTTTTTTCCGACCCCAAATCATTTTGGGAATAAGGCTTGGTGGTTGTTGTTGTTGTTGTGGATGAAGTAGGTATTGTTTTGATGCTATAGACAAAAATGGTTGGGAATACA
The DNA here is from genome assembly GCA_038382645.1 of Spergularia azorica. Classification (NCBI taxonomy): domain Eukaryota; kingdom Viridiplantae; phylum Streptophyta; class Magnoliopsida; order Caryophyllales; family Caryophyllaceae; genus Spergularia; species Spergularia azorica. Next base: position 32,200 of record JBBYHQ010309705.1, on the reverse strand, counting down.
CACCTTCGGATTAGGGTATATCATTTTCAAGTTCTGTGCTTTCGGATGGAAGTACTATTTTGATGCTAAAGCCAAAAATGGTGTGGGAAAACACACCTTCGGATTAGGGTATATCATTTTCAAGTTCTGTGCAAGGTTAATTCACAAGTATCTGGAGTATGCTTATGTTCTTTTCTTCTACTGCAGGTACATATGATCGAATATTATGCCAGTGAAATGCAAATATGGAGGGCTTTTTTACCATCTGATTGTAGATGCATACGCTACCAACAATCCCTGTATTTATAACTTCCATTCTTCGAACAAGATCATGTCATTACTCATAGGCAGGAGTACTAGTTTCAGCTAATTTCACCTGTAAATATGTACACTAATTTTCTGAGTGGGTGTTGCGAGTAGAGGGACAAGGTGGAGCGGTTTGAGGAACCGTTTTTGTGCTTGGCTTGGCCTTCATTCAGCCTTATTTTTTTTCTTGTTCCGTCATTCACATACATAAGCGTCAGCTATATGAAGGATAGAGTGTACGAGTAGATCTTCAATGGTTCAATGATTCCCTGTCAACTATTCTTTGTATCCTAAGAACGCGAAATAATGAAAATTTGTCCATTGTATTTTGTACAGCTCCATGGATCGTCTGCACATTGCATTGGAGAGAACTCTCTAATTACTGGCCTTGATTCAAGAATGCCTGTGTGTTTACCTGAGTTTGAACCCACGCGAAACTCCTCTTGTGATTCTTACCCTTCTTCATAATGAAGATCACTGACAATTATACAGAGACGTGCAACTAAGAGAAATGCCAATTCTAGATCTCGAACCCTTAGGCCACCATTGTTAGTACGAAAACTGTTTTGATTGATGCGTCGGTTTTCAAGTGCATGAGCATGTTATGGACGAAAAATAAACTCTAGAGGATTCTTACCCATTTTTTTTTTACTAATGACCTACTATGGTGCAAGGGTTATGAAGTTGAGACTTTGTTAAAACATTTACTCACTCATTACTATGTGAGGGAGATCAAGCATAATATGGACGAAAGATGACCAAACTTTTGGCACGGGGAAACGACAAATAAAGTTTCGGTAAGACTAATGCCCAAAGGGCTCATTAGAAACGTATTGGTCACTTGATGATATCTTATAAGAAGAAATTTGATTCAACCACGTTCAATCATCGTCGAGTTGATGTAACCAAGGCCCAAAATATTAAACTACTACTACTTTTTCACGCAATATGATTCACAAGTTAGCATACAAGCTCGTGATTGATATTTTGTGGGAAATTCAGACACGACGAATCTATTAGGATGTAGCACAACGATAGATTACCTGATTTTCACAATAAATTATCTAATCTAACAAAACACGAGAATACCAAAATCTCTCTTCCGATCTCTCTCAAACTTAATCCAACGCGTCAAGTTATCCAAACGACGCAATTTTATTTTCGTTTTGTCTTTTGTGTCAATAAAAAAAGATGGTCCATAATCTAATTGACTTCCTTACGCTAAACTCCAGCCGCAACACAAATTGCATGACGTTTTCGCTCACCGACCTTTAGCAAAAAAAATCATTTACTCCGTATAAAAGATCTTTTATTTATTTATCAAGAAATTAAAAAAAAAAAAAAAAAAAGGACGAATCCATATATAATATTATTATTATATTTCCTGTGAACAAACAAACTGACTCTAGAGAGAGAAAGAAATCTAGAGAGAGAAAAATCACAGAGACTGTTAGCTGAGTGTGGAGAGAGGAGAGAGACAGAGAAAGTGAGGTTTTTTTTTTATTTGTATGAGAGCATCTGCGTAGAAAGCTATGGCTTCTGCATCAAGCGACCAAAACAAGTCTCTTCTTCCCGTCGAATTCACCAAAGGCGTCAATGGCCTTGAAAAAATCATCCTTCGCGAAGTTCGCGGCAGCTCCGTCGAGGTTTTACTCTCTTTCTCTCTCTTCTTTTTTTTCCGTCGCATTTTTTTGATTTATTGAATTTCCGGCGTTTTTTTGGAGTTTAGCGTTGCCGTGATCCGATTATTCAGTAATTTTTTCTGTTGATTGTGAGAATTCGGTGGATTTTCCGGCGTTTTTTTTTTATCGATTTTCCGGTGTTTTTTGGAGTTTAGCGTTACCGTGATCGGAGTATTCAGTGATTTTTCTGCTGATTTTAAGAATTTGGTGGATTTTCCGGCGTTTTGTTGAGTTTAGCGCTACCGTGATCCGATTAATCTGTGATTTTTTCTGTTGATTCTGATAATTCGGTGGATTTTTTGTGTTGATTGTTTGATCACTTTGATCTGAGATGACCGTGATCGGAGTATTCAGTGATTTTTCTGCTGATTTTAAGAATTTGGTGGATTTTCTGGCGTTTTGTTGAGTTTAGCGCTACCGTGATCCGATTAATCTGTAATTTTTTCTGTTGATTCTGATAATTCGGTGGATTTTTTGTGTTGATTGTTTGATCACTTTGATCTGAGATGATTTTCTGGTTTTCTTGACGTTTACGTTTCATTTCTGAGTTAATTCAGGATAATCGGATCTATTTTACGTACTTACTGGAATCTTGAGTTCCGTAAGATTTACTATTTCATGTTTTCGTTTTACCTAAAATGGTTAAATTCGTCTTGATTGTGTGGCGGTGTTGTTGGAGATCAAAAGTCGAAACCGAGGATGCGAAATCGAGTATATCAGTATATGGAGTAGAGAGAATTTTTTTGGCTGTGGAGTGAAATGTGCGAAGTTTCTTTGAGGTTGATTGATGTTTTATTTTTCTTTTCTGGTGATTGTGTTGCGTTTCGGTGTCGATTTAAGATCACTGCAAATTGATTGAAGTAACTGGATCTGTTTTGCATAATTTGCTCAAGTAGTTTTACGTATAACGCGTCAATTAGTAAGCGAAATAAGTGACGTCTCAGTCGGGGAATGACTGCCTCTGTGTCTCACAATGTTTGTAGCACATAACGCATCCATTTGGACCAAGATCAATTGTCATGAGCCTTTAGAAACCGCTATGTTCTAGCTAATTCTGCCTAATGCCATAGTCCATTGATAGCCAACTCACGCTGAACCGGATTTTCATCCTCTGATGCTGTCCGCAACTCAACTCAACTCAATTTGAAGTGTTATTGGGACTTATCCTTACTGCCATTTGGGGCTGCTGATGCTGCCCGCATTTGCAGCTGCTGCAGTTACTACATATCATACTAAAGAGATCATTCTTGTTTTTATGAGCTTTTTGGGAGCAACGAGATTGCTGCATTTTGCATGATATGAAATGAATGAACAATTAATGGCGATTTGACTTGTTTTTTATAAAAAAAAAAAAAAATCTTTCTTTACTGTCAATGCATCAGTCTAGAAGTTTGCCAACCTAGCTAATTACAATTGAATTCATTCCGTTGTGAATGAGTCATGAGTGTACTGGTCGTGTTCATGCAAATAGAAGCGACTTATTTAGACAATTCACCCCAAATATATTCACTTATTTTGAGTGTAGAAGATGACAAACATGGAAAATATACAAGGAGTCCTCTTTAACCTAACATATTAAGATATCATATCACTCTTTGAATGTGCGTAGTTTGCTTAAATACATGGCAAATAGAACAAAACTTTCAGCAAGGATTATCTAGGAAAGTTGGAGATTTGCCTTTCTATTCAAGGATGAGAGTAGATTTGTTCATTATTACTATCATTATTGTAACTAGAAATGTGCTGTTGGGATATGCATGTTTTCAACATGTTATATTGTATCTAATTCCCACATTTTCTGCTGAAGCTTTACCTATACGGGGGTCATGTAACTTCTTGGAAGAATGACCATGGGGAAGAGTTGCTCTTCGTAAGCAGTAAGGTGAGTTTGACTCTTTTTTTTTTTTTTTTTGTTTTTGTTACATTTTAAGTCATTTCAGCTTTTCCTATCCGCAAACATGATCATCATGATTTCATTTGTGTTCAAGGTCAACTCACTCTTTAGTCTCTTTCCCCTTTTGTCTCTCTAATATGTCAAATGGTCTTGTCTTCTGAGATAAAGTGAAGTTGTTTGACAGGGGTCACTTTCTTGCTTCATTCGTTGTTACATAGTGATTGCTTCGTAAATTTGACTGCTAACATTGGCTTCATCAATTGATCCGATATTTTGAGTTCTTTGTCTGTATAATTTGGGCATATTGGTTACTGTGTTGGTTCAATCTGGTTTCTGGATGTACTAATAGGCAATAAATGATGGCGAAGAAAGTATTGAGGCATAACCTTTGCATCTTCCTGTGTGATTATTCTAAAAAGGTGGTGGGAAGGGGCATTAACTGATATGTGAATTAGGACGATCTGGTAGTGCCCTTGATGCCTCAAAATGAGATTTTTTGCTTGTCAGAGGAGAAAATGATGATAAATTATAACTGTCAGGTTCATGTCGTTTAGGAAGACCAGAAGTGCGTTAGTGCTGTTTAGTTTGTTTCTGATGCTCCTGCATGGGTACTCTGAATTACCATTTATTGTTTGGGGGATGGGATGGGGACCTTAAAAGAGACGAAGATCTTATGGAGTGAGGCGGTGAGGAAGACACACACATACAGAGAACGTGAGGTGGGGAATCAGAGGAGACATTGGAAAAAGGGAAACAGAATAACAGTGCAAAAACATTGAAAGTTTGTTCTTATGTCCTCTCAGGACGTAAATGATGAGGATGAGCATTCAAAATTCCAAAGTTGTAGAAGTGGTGTAGTGTCTACCTTGATTAAAGACCAGCGGGAAGTTGCAAAAATCTGGGAAATTAACCCACTTCCTCAGCATATAGACCTATTTATTTTCAGTTCTAGTGAAACATTGCCGTTGTGTATAATGGCCTCTCTGGATTTATAGTAGGTGATATTTGTACTGATTTTTTGGGTAGTACATTGATCTAGATCTGCATGTCTACGCACAGCTGGGTGGTTGTTTTTTTTTTTTTTTTTTGGATGTCAAAGAGGTTGAGCTAGCTTATTGTGTCTGCACTAGCGGAATTGGTAGGAGCAGACAGAGTTTCTGCCCTCGCCTTTCCAAATAGAAGTGTCTTGATGCAATAACATTTTGTTAGGCTACCGAGAAATGAATTCCTAATTTCATTTGGTGATGCTTCCCTTGCTTTTCAGGCTCAATTCAAGCCCCCAAAAGCTATCCGTGGTGGCATACCTATATGTTTTCCTCAGGTATGCGCTTATCTTATTATGTTCTTTTTCTCATTTGTGCTTTCGTGTTGAACACATTCAAAAATAATTTGTTCTATACTTCTATCATGCAGTTCAGCAATCATGGAACCCTTGAGGCTCATGGATTTGCCAGAAATAGGGTGTGGAGTGTAGATCCTGACCCACCTCCTTTTCCAACAAATAACAAGGCTTACATTGATTTGATCCTTAAGCCCTCTGAAGATGATCTTAAGATCTGGCCTCACAGGTGCGTTTTTTTTTTTTTTCTTAATTATGATGTAATTCTAAGACGCATAGAAATGGTGGTATTTATCTGGAATTTTTTGAATTTGTTTCTAGCCAGTAAATTCTAATGCAACCTTTGGCATGCATCTTCTTTTTGTAAGATAACTATGTCGCATTATGACTGAGGATATGACGTCTATTATCCCTTTGCAGTTTTGAGTTCCGCCTGAGGGTAACCTTGGGACCTGGAGGAGATCTGATGCTGACATCACGTGTTAGAAACACGGATGCTAAGCCTTTCACCTTCACGTTTGCTTATCACACCTATCTTTCTATGTCAGATATCAGGTACAGAATCTTGTACTATCTTACTCCCTTGTCCCAGTTATATCATAATTGCTGGATAAAATTCGAACTCTGTCCACTTGCTTGCTTATCCAAAAAAAAAAGTGTCCAACTTTCCCGAAAGAAAAATCTTTCACCTTTTTTTGGTTACATTTTATGGTGTCAAGTTTTATGGCTTGGAGTTGGAGCTGCTCCATTTGTCTTGGAACTGCGGTGTTGTAACCTTGCAATGAAAGCAGAATAGGTTTCCTTCTCCGTTGAACTTTTTAAGTCCAGTCAGTCTGCCTAGAGGTATGTTAGTGTGAGAGTAGACTTTTATGAAGTTATGTATGTCTTTAACTAGGCAGTTATGTGACATTAAAGAAGTGTATGTATTATGGGTTAATAATATCCATAAAGTCTTGCTTAATAATGTCGATGAGGCTGCTCCTCTTTTACGGGTTAGTATTTCTTAAACACTCTGCAGTATCAAGCATGATTATCAATAACATTACATCCACATCAGTTTCAACTTGTTTAAAAGAAGTTTATGATTCTTAGGGCCTTTGGATGTAAAAGCCTTGAACATGGAATGCAACAATCTGCATGTGCTACATGCAGTTTTAGTAATGAAGTAGAAGTAGTTTGCCCAATTCATCAACTTAGTGCTTTCCAGTCTCATCGCCTTTCTTGGTTTCTATCTTGGATGGATGGAGAAGCATCTACTGGCTTAGAACTTCAAGTTATATTAGCCATATGTCAAGTGAGGGACTCCAGTTAGTAGAGTACAGTTCAAAGTTGAAGAAGCGATCATAATCATCATTTTTGCTTTGGTTAAGTTGAAGAACTGGTTGTAAAAGAAAAAGGTGTAGGATGTGCTTTTCCTAATCCATTACCAATTAAATTTGGAGACTAGTATTAAATTATCATTTAGGTATCAAAGATAAAAAATTTCTCTTCAGTCTTGAACTTTGTATCACTTCCATGTGTTTTGTGATGTCTACGACAACAAGCCTTGCTTGATGAAGAGCTTTTTTTAGCATCATCACCAATTACATCTCTCACATATATTATTGATCCATTATTGTCATATTGATCTAGTGCATGTTGAAAACAAAACAATCTTAACGGAATTTTACTTGTTTCCATGAGCTTTTACCGTAACATTGTTTCGGAACAATTGTCTTACGACCTTGTTTGGATGGAGGGAAATTGAAAGAAGGGAAGGGGATGAATCGGGGAAGACCATTTCCCTCCTATTAAAACCTAATCCTCCCAAGGTGGCGAGATATGGAAGGAAAACTTTCTCTTTATTTCAAGTCCCATCTCCTTCATGAATTCTTTCTACCCCTTTGTTTTCTGCCTCCTCCATGGATATCCGTAGCAGAATTTTCCCTCCTCTCCCTGTTTCCATTCCTCCTTTTCCCTTCCTACCTCGTTTTGGCTTTTCTCTTTAAGTTGGCTACCCATACAAAGTGCAAAAATAGGGACAACCATATCAGGTTCAAAATGTTGGGGGAGAAAAATGTGTGATCCAAGCTGTTAACTGAAGTAGTATAATTACTTCTATGCAGTGAAGTTCGAGTGGAAGGATTGGAAACTCTGGACTACCTTGACAACATGCAGAACAAGGAGCGCTTTACTGAACAAGGAGATGCAATTACATTTGAAGGAGAAGTTAGTCTTTGCCTGCTTTGTTTTTCCTTCTCCTCTTGTAAACTCTTATAGTATCTGACCTTTATGTCGTCCATGACAGGTGGACAAGATATATCTAAGCACGCCAACCAAGATTGCAATTATAGATCATGAAAGGAAAAGGACATTTGTGATTCGCAAAGATGGGCTACCTGATGCTGGTAAGTTGTCCCTATTAACTTTGTGTAAAGGACAATAAATTGAAGTGGTGTGTAGAGTATGGTAAAGAGATATGTTCTGTCACTGGATTAACTGATGTTCATGGTAGATGGCTTCTCATTCTATTAGTGACGGTAGACCTGTTCATGTAACAGGCTATTTTGATGTTGCATCACTGACATGCTTTTGTGTAGCCTCTGAGTGATTATGTTGACTTGGAGTATTATCTAAAGAATATTTTTCAGGAGTAGATAATACAGACTTCACTACACCCATCTTGTGTTGCTGATTCTAGAAAATTGTTTTTTTTTTTTTTTCTTCTCTTGTTGCGTTATCAACTCTAGAGTCCATATGTTATTCTCTCACATTTTGCTGGCTACTCTTGGGGTTGATTTAGGGCAAACTTCATTTTATCTGTTTTTACAATTGAGTAAAATTGATCTACTGCAAAGTAACAGAATCTTTATTTATTTTAATCTTACTGCATGAAATGAATAGGCACTTATGTATTTGGCAACATTGGTATCTTTAAGCCATATGAAATGAACAGCCACTATGGCGAGGGCAAATTACTTTAGTGTTATTTGAGGCTTTCTCCCTGATGTCCGGTTAAAGATGTGACAATGAACCTGCCCCCCTCCTTTATTAAGGGGACTCTCAAGCACAAGGTATGGGCCGTCCTGTGCATTATCTCCACGCTTCAAGTCCAAAGGATGTTCACGTGAGGGGCTGTGTTTAGGTATAAAACCATTTTTTTCGGCCTCAACCATCAGCTTTGGCTTTCAGTGACATGGTTCATTAGTATGGATCAGAGCCTCAAGTCTCGAGTTCGATTCCTGAGAGCCCCCTTGTCCCCGCACATGCCATGCTTGAGAGGGCGCTTAAAAGCCACATAGCCCATATGCCTTACGTGAATGGACACTAATCCACGCTTCAAGCTCAAAGGGTATCCGCGTGCAGGGGCGTATTGGATTTTAACATAATATTGGGCTTCAACTATCATCTTAGGCTTTTGGTTGAGATGGTTCATTAATAGTCTGTTCTATAAATACCTGGATTCTGACCTCGCTTAGAATTGTAGACAGTGAACCCTCTGTGTGTTATGTATAATATACTTGGAATTCTGATCAGATTTGAAAGACCCTCTCTTGCTAGATAAGATATAAGATTTTGTTCAAAACAACTGCTGAATGGCTTATTTATTCATGAAAATAACCCCTCTCATGTTCTGAAGAAAAAGGATAACTTTACGCGTTTCTGAACTTTTTTGCACTTCACTCTTTATGCATTTTGGTCATGGTAATTTCTTCTGCAGTTGTATGGAATCCTTGGGATAAGAAAGCGAAGGCCCTGGCAGATTTCGGAGATGAAGAGTACAGGCATATGTTATGTGTGGAGGCTGCTGCAATTGAAAAGCCCATCATACTCAAGCCTGGTGAAGAATGGAGAGGCAGGCAGGAGCTATCTGCTGTCCCATCCAGCTATTGTAGTGGGCAGCTTGATCCTCAAAAGGTTCTTCTAGGCAGCTGAAGCTTGCTCTGATGCCATCAACATTCTGTACAGGTTATTCCCCAAAAATCTAGCTCGTGCTTATTTCCATGGCAGGTAGGCAGGTAGCTATACATCATAAATTGGTAGAAAGGTACCATTTTTTCTCCTGTCTGTCGATGCCCTTTAAGTCCAATCAGGATTAGGCTGCTGCTTACATCTTTGATCTTCCTGACTTCTCAAGCAGTCAGATCTAAGTACGGAATTCAATGTTGATTTTAGTGTGGTAACCAGATTTGGATACTCATTTTTAAGACACAAAATATTTCGACTTTGTGGGATCAATAAATTGTTAACTCGCGTGAGCTTGCACTTTGCACAAAATGCATGTCACCTTCCTCAAGTCACTATCTTGTTAAACAAAATTAGGATATGAGACATCATGCTGTTGCTAGCTCCGTCTATTTCAAGCATCTAATTTAGGCTCTGAATACTTGCGACTCTGTCACTGCCGTTATGACGTGTAATCCATCAGTCCATTGCCTTGCTGATATCCTCAACTGGTGTTTATCTGATTTGCTTTTGTACTCCTTTTCTTGCAACAGATGTGTCTTGAAGTTGTGATTTCCGTAATGAAGTTGGAGCATGAGTTTGGATCGTGAGAGTTGCATCATCACCGGGTCTCTGTTTCCCTGGTTTACTTCCCGCAACGGGTAAATGGCGGATTATTGCGTTGGTCTAATAATGTTTTCTCATAAGTAGATGACTATTTTTGGATGGCATGTCAAAGTGGAAGTACATGGTAAAGCAAACTGTTAGCCAAAGCCCACCTTTTTGTGGTTTGTGATGTTTTGCCGTGTAGTATCTTCTGGGTTTGTCAGACAGAAGCTCTTGCTTTCCATCTTTGACAAATTTTGCAAGTATGGGTCAAGATGCGTATAAATATTTTTTGACATATTACCCCTAAAAGCATTTCAAGGGTCTTTTGTTTTGTCGATTGAATGAGAATTGGTTTACAGACATGTCGCCAGTTCGCCACCCCCCCTCCCCCCCTCCTCGGCCCTCTCTCTCAGCAACTCTCCTGTGAGGCAGAATTATGATGTTCAGGTTCTTGGTAGACATGGTAGTTGATGCCATGATTTGTTGTCCGTCCGGTTGCGGTATGGCATGCAAATATTACAATTTTGCCACCATGGTTTAAATCGTCTGCCAGTCACAGTGATTGGATGATCCACACTCTTGCTTTTCTAAATCAAGTCATTTTCACTAGGGTCAATCTAAATTAGGTCATTTCATTTTCGAGTATGGAGTCATTTAAAGGTCAATTCTCCGGGATCGAGCAAGTTCAGATACCATGTCCGATGACGGTCAGTGTCGTTTAATCTAAATGTTAAGTCAGTTTTGGATGAGGTCGTGTCAATTTTAGTTTCAGATTGAATTGGGAGTACTTGGTTGAATAAACACTCCATCTAGGGCCTCTACGATCTATATTAGCCCTGCAAACAAACACATATTTTCAAACATATATATAAGTAACGGCAAAAGGGTAACGATAACGCTAGTGCATGAATCAAGTGATCCACGCCCCCAACGGGTTTTTTTACATGCATTAGACAGAGATAGCAGGGGCGGAGCTAAAGAGGGGTTTACCCCGGCTACGGCAGCCCAAGGTTTGCGAAATATCGAAATTTTTTGTGTATATTTACTACTAGCTAAAAATTGGTAAATCGTAGTATTTAGTTTACCACAACTTCGAAAAATAAGTTTCCCTTCATCCCAAGTTTTAATCCTGGCGCGGTCACGGGGGTTGAATAGTTGTTTACGGATTTATACCTCGACGTTTGCCCTTGCCCGGGAGAAAGCAAGAGTCCGGTTATAAAGCAAGATGCAAAAGTGGGATGTCATACGCAGAGGCCACAACATTGTTCATGGTTTCCAGCGTCTTCAACTCTATTCAACTTCAACTACAAGCTCAACAGATTCCTTGGCAAATTACTTGGTGGATTCTCTGGGCTTCTCGCACAAGGAAGCGCTCTCCACTTCCGACAAACTCACTCGATGGAGTAGGAAGGTAAATCAGTCTACAACTGAAGCAAATGCAAATTCTGTTGTTAATTTCTTCAAAAATCAAGGTTTTGATGATACCCACATCCGAAAGATTGTGTCTTTTGAACCTCGATTGTTATCTTCTAATGTCGACCGAACTTTTGAACCTAAAATTAAGCTACTCAAAGATCAGGGCTTTTCTGGGTCCGAAATAACCACTGTTGTTACCCGGCATCCTCACATTTTATTGCGTGGGTTCGAATCTTGTGTTTTGCCAGCAATTCAAACTTTAAGGCAGGTTTTAGGGTGTGATCATCACGCTATTGCAGCTTTCAAGAGACTTGGGGGGAGGTCGTATAAGACCGTGGTCGAAAATTTATCTCCTAATGTTGCTTTGTTGGGTAGTTATGAACCCATTGAGTTCATCAGGAAACACATGGTTCAGCAACCAACTTTCTTTTTGGGAAGTCCGGAAGCATTTAAGGGTATGTTAGTTAGGATTGAACACAAGTAAGGGATTCCTCGAGACTCTCCAATGTTCCTGTATGGCCTTAGCGTGGCCGTAAGGACTGAGGAGAATATTGAGTCTAAATGCCAAGTGTTAAAGAGCTTTGGGTGGACGGAATCTGATATCGAGACATTTATGATGAAAACTCCTACTTGCTTCGCGTTATCTGAAGCAAGCTTCAAGAAGAAGTTAGATTTCCTAATGAAGGAGCTGCAACTCAAGCCTGCTCATGTGACTTCCTGTAATGCCCTGTTTACTTGCAGCCTAGAGAAGAGAATACTCCCTAGACATAAGGTTTTACTGGTTTTGAAGGAGAAGGGTTTACTGAAAGAGAACTTTTCTCTGTGTAGAGCTGTCCGCTTTTCTGAAGCTTCTTTCTTGGAGAAGTTTGTGTTACCGTTTAAGGAAGTCCATGATGTTTATGCCAAGCACACGGGTTGTAGTGTGAGGATGCTGACCGAAAAACAAGCAGACAACCTCTAAAGAATGGGCTATATGTGGTTAGTTGTCTTCACTTGGAAAATGCTGACTAAAGGATTAACCTGCAGGTTATGTTCTTGTTTGAAGGATTTGCAGATCAATTGTTGTTTGTGTTTCTGTTCCCTCAGCTCGAGCTGAAGAGTTCAGTTACTTCAGAATAGTTGAACTAATTTTTTTGGGGCTCATTTGGATACTAGGTTTTAGGAAAGGTTATCTTTTTGCCTCTTAACTCGTAGAATGATGGAATCTAGTATTTTGCCAGCAATTGAAAGTGTAAGGCAAGTTTTGAATTGTGTAATGATGTTACTGAAATGTCAAGAAACTGAGGTGTTTTAGCTCAGTAGATAATTTGTCGCGTAATATTGCTTCATTGAAATAATCTTTCTGGCCAAGCTCACTGGTTGTAGTATGATACTACCCAAGAACGAGCAGATGGCCTTTAATGAACGAGCAGAACAATGTTCATGGATGTAACTGTAGTCGTTTTTGTCTCACATTGTTGCTCCATGAATGTTCTGGTTGCCTTCGGATCTTCTTCTTTGTTTGCATGAGAGTGAAAGTCGGAGTGATGTTTGCCATTATATTTGAACTGCTGAAGTTTTTGTTGTATTTAATACTGGTGAAAAGTTTCTGCTGTTGCAAGTAAGAAAGACTGTTGGCATAGCTTTGGGTATCGTAAGACCAAAACAGGGTGGAGGTTTGCAATTACTGAAGTGAAAAAATATGAAGGGACTGGCACTCTGGCAGCAAATCTGTCAGCAGTCTTTTCTTAAAGTGTTCATTACATTTAGAAGGATTCAGAGCCAGGTCTTGTTAGGCCAGATCACAGACATTATAGCCATGATATTTTCTGATGCAATCTTCAAGAAGAAGTTAGATTTTCTAACGAAAGGTGCTCTGACTCAGGCCTGTCTTACTTGACATCCCGTACTGCGCTGTTTACTTGCAGCCTGGAGAAGAGAATCGTTGCCTAGACACAAGGTATTGCTGATTTTGTATACTCTCAACATAAGGTAGTGCAACTGAAAGGTACTGACTAGTTTAACTAGTTTTGTTTTAAGTCTAATTGTAGTTGAGTCTTAAGCTGGAGTTTTATGAAATTAAATTCTGAGGAACCTGTGTTATCTGATTTACTGATGCGAGTTCCGGCCTAAGTGGCGCATCAATCTGTTTCTCAAGAATGCAAATGTTGGTGTAACATGTACTTTCTATTGTTATTGTCATTCGTCAGAGATTTTCTTAGTTTGTAAAAAGTAGAGAACATGCTCATAATTCTGAACTACCTTCCAGGATGCCTCAAAGGCCAAATTATGAAATTATACAGAACAAATGTATAGTTCACTCTTCTACTTCACTGTATAAATTCATGAAATGGATATCCAACTACGGTTATGCGTTTTTGCCACAGCTGTCAGGTCCTAGTCCAATGCCCAATGCCAAATCCAGCTTTCCGCCTACATCAGCATCATTGACGCACTGGCTACCGGATTCTACAGCATTGGAAGCTGAGGGGCGATCATTAGCATTTAAACCGGGACAGTCCTCGTCCATGGGAGCTTGTGTTTCGAGGTTGAAAAAATCTACAAGGCTGTTAGATACTTCAGTGAGATTTCCCTCGTTTTCCCCTGAAAGTGGCTCAAAATCTATTGTTTGACCTTGATCAGTTGCAGATTGAGCGCCTGTGCTGTCCGAGTGTTCCTTCAGCTCGTCCATCAGCTTCCTCTGTACGTTGTACAGCCGATGCAGCTCTTGGACCTACAAAATGAACGCTTTCAATAAAAGAATGATTGTGGACACGTTACGGTTTGTTTCTGTCAAGCACAAACTTTTGGATGAATCCACTTCAGGGAAAAGTTTTTATGAAACGCATCAAGAGAAGACTCGTGAGTCGTGACTGTCATTCATAAGTTCAAAGTTGTCACCAAACGAATTTAGTATACTCGTAATAGACTAGACTTATGGTAGGCTATCTTACGACCAAAAGTCTATAGGGCTGGTTACATTCAGAACTGCCAAAATTATCAGGCTATATATGAGCATGCCAGAATATGGTAAGTTGGTAACTTCACCTGATGTCTAAAGGTGAGGTCTTGCATCATGATCGTACTCTTGAATGATTCCTTCTCCTGCTGCTCGAGTTGTCTGTCCATCCTCGTCTCTCCTCGTCTCTTCGGAATTGCGCTTCACTCTTGAACTGTTCTTTGACAAGGGTCCTGCTAATATATAGTCTGCAGAATGGAGCTTAGTTTCCATATCTGTACATTTCAACATTTGGAAGTTAATCAACATGATTGCATTCAGGTCGAAAAAATACACCCGAAAACACTTCATATAGGAAGAACTCTCCTAGATAAGGAGATTTTTTACCCAAATTTTGATCAATAAAGCCACATTTTGAGTACTAAAAATCCAGAGTGATTAGCAAAAAAATACGGATGGACGATTTCTTGCCGGTCTGTAAACGGATTCTAATCTCAAGATTACGCAAAAACTTCCATCAAACATTAAAGGGTAGATCTTCAGAGCCTTAATGTTTGAACTTGAGCTACAAGTTTGGTTATAGAACTAGACTGTTGTCCTCTCATTGCCTTGAGTTGGATAAAAGTAGTAGCATCAGTAAGAACATGAGGCTAATTCGGAGAAGATTCGGATAATAAAGTACTAATCAACCCATAATCGATAATTAATTGCGGATTATATTATGTTGATTCCCTGGTTTGACAGCCTGTGGAAAAGATATGCTATGACATTAAACTAAACCATACAGGAAAGAAAGAAGAATGTGCTTATGGTTCTTGCAAAGGAGACATCTTTTGTTAATCACTGTTTAGTTTAATGAAACATAGTTTAATCAAGTATAAATGTGGAGGCTTAAACATAGAAGAGCATGATTGGCTGTATGTGAGGCTCCAACCATATCAACTATGGAGGGGTGGAACATGTTTAAAGTTGTACTTCATGTGTTGCTCGTTATTGTTACCGTTTAGTTTGAATATTCGAAAGAAAATTCAAATCAAAGGTTAACAATTTGAAAAACGGATGGAGTATCTATCATTCCATCTTTATGCTAGTCACTTTTAGCTTGTATTGTCATAGTTGTCATAGTTATGTGTGGGTACAAGTACTTCATGTTGTTATATTGACATTTGCACCTTACAATGGATTGATAGAAGATGAAAGAAAACACAGGACAATGTAGGAGTTTGGAAAGGGATCACTACGGCGTCGATTTACATCGAATCAGACTTCATATCGACGACAATGTTCAACTCAGCAGATTCAGGAGAAAGCAGTGCAATATGAGAGTGATGATGATCCAATGTTCCATACATGACACAGCCTATGCACCAATTGTCAGTAAATGACTAAATGTCTCAGATACTTACAATTTGATCATTAATAAGGCGAAAAATCATATGTACTCCGGTTACAAATAAGACCACGAAATTCACCATGCTCCGCAGTTCATCTTACAAGTGGTATCAGCAAATATTCCGCGTAAAATAGCTGCAATGAGACGAAGAGTTTTAGAGACAGCAAAGCTAAGAATTAGTGAAAGAAGTGTAGTCAGTTATTCATGAGAGGCAAGTGTTAAGGTCGGTGCTTGGGTTTACAGATTTCTGTCCTCGAAATAGCATAGAGATTCAACATGTAGGAGTTGTATCATTAGAAGATGGAGGCAACATGAAAATGGAACCAATAAAGGTTGTGTGTGACCAGTGTAACCGTGTGACATATACATAATCGAAGCAAAAGGCATGAGGGAAAATCTGCAGACAGTCGACACGAGTGAATACTGACTTAACAAATCTGAAAAGGTGAAAAGCATAAAGGTGCAGGCAAGGAACCAAAGACTTGCAGCATATATAGTAATGGTTCAATCACTCTTCTCAACAAATGAGTGGATGACTATGGCTTTAAAATCACGAGGAAGCAGGACTACATAATATATTCTCAAGAGGTTCAGTCATTAACATAAATTTCTTCACCGAGTAGTTACTTTCTTAAGTCTAGGGCAGGTAAAAATTGCTGATAGGAACATACATGACATTCAAAATTTAGCGATGTAGATGGTGTTTACTGAAGACTGTTGCAGTATGGAAGAGATGAAAAGGGTTGCGAACTTACCTTCCAGATCAACATGTAGAAAGAAGTGATAGCAGCTTTGCTGCTGAGATCGGTAGACTTGGCACTTTTCCACAGTATTGCAGCTAACAAACTATGACCAAGAACCTGAGTACGCCACATCAAAAAAAAAAAAAAAAAAAAAAGAAAAGAAAAGAAAAAAAATGGTCAAGAAAAACAATGATCCAAACATATCGTTGAATAAAACAGTAGCACAGAACTAGGCCTTGGGAGCATGGTTTTAGTGAAGACTCATGGAGACAATAAGTGACAACTGCCCTGTATTTGGTACTGATATAGTACCAGAAGACCAGCAACAGCTGAAATAGAATCTCAAACTAAAACAAGTCGACAAGTTCTATTCAGAGTATAGACCAGAGGCACATTGTAAATTACCGTGACAATTTTGCTCCAGAGAAAAGTAGATGATGCCCCCACTGATATGGCAACAGCATAAGCCATTTGAAGCAATGATATGCAAATCCAAAATACCTACCAGATTTGTAAGGAACGAAATTATTTATTAGTATGTAGTTAATATTGTGTAGTATACCAAGTGATTGTGATTCCTCATCTAATCACAAAACAAGAATAACCTTTTTCTGTCCTAATCGCACAGTAAATGATTGGATACCAAATATCTTATCCCCTTCCATATCAGGTATGTCCTACATGAAATCAAAGTTCAAAATGGATTAGCATAACTGGAATACTAGCACGGAAGGTATATACAGGACCCATCAACGAAGCACAGGAGTGGCTGTTTATCGACCTTCCTTTCAATATCTTTCAAAGGAGTTCTAAAACTCATTCCCAATCTTTTTAAAAAAACAAAGGCCAATTGCTAAATCAGTCTAACAACTATTAGATCTTCAAGAATACTACACCTCATCCACAAACTAACAGAAAACACTAGTCAGCATTTGTAATGCCAGGATTCGTACCAACGGCCAACAGGATCTTTAATACTAACAGAATTCAATTTTTCCTTTTGTAAATAATCATCTTAGAAACAAGAGATACTAATGTTTATGGTACATTTTGAGTGGTTAAAGTATCCACAAGCTCAAAGGACCACTTGACTTTCATGAATCACCAAAATAGGTCATTATCCAAAATGAAAATGATCTTACCTTAAACAATGCTATAACTACGGAAAAGAAACTCATAAATGCCGTTGCAAAAATCAATGGCCTCGAAAAGACAGCTGCCCGTCCAAAAACATGCACCTGCATTATTGAAGAGAACCTATAGAATTAGAACAATAGGGGAATAATGAAAATCATCAACAAGCTAAACTGCATATTGATTATTCGGACTAACACCTTCTTGAGCGGAACGGTGTACAAAAGAATTTCGCCTATATCAAACCAAATTGCTCACTTGGCTCTAAGACCTTAAGGTATTTAAATTTGCTACTTTAATTTGTAGGACAAGAAACTTGCAGCAGAATAACCGTAATGTACAGGAGTTAAACTGGCTTCTAAGGGCCACAAAACCTGCAGTTATGCTGCAGAAACTTCAAAGCTTATATCTTCAAAGCAATTCAGTATCTGAATTGGCAAGAGGAATTATGCAAATAACGTGAATAACAAAATAACCTGAAGCCTTTCACAAATGACTCAAAAGACACTTAAGAAAGAAAACCAAACAACACTGTAAAAGGATTAAAGCACCACCTGTATGTGCAAGAAAAAAGCAATTTGAACAATCACAGCCCGGACTGCTAAGATGCACATCGCTGCAACTACGGCAAATCTCTTCCATCTCAGCATAGGCAACTGAATGTGCAAGCAGACATATACTTAGAACTTGCAGAAAACTTCCAAGAAATTTTAACAATATAAGTTGGTGACTTGGTACAAAAATCAAACAAATAAGAGCTATGGCATAGATACAGGACGGCTTTATCGCATCTGACTACTAGGCAACAGCTATAATCTGAGAAAGTGATTTAGATTGCCGGATTGCTTATTGCCAGCTTCTATAAATACACTGGAGAACAAGCATGCAGCAGCTATACACAAAGAGTTAGTTGGCAGCCTAACCTCTTGTTGAAAATGTGGTTATTATGTCACATTTCCTTAAATAGGTCTATAAAACTTTAATCACTGAGCATACGTTCAGAATCAGGTGTTCATTTCATGACATATTGATAGTAACAAGTAAAGAAGAGACCTATCACTAAAGTGTTCAATATCTTTCGAAAAATTCCGATGTCTCAATCTATAGATACTTCATCAAAATGATTACTATGAATTATGGACTTGCAGGAGCAACAAGATATATACAAAATTCATCATATCGAAAACAATGTTATCACAAGAACACGATAAACCACTTAAGAGAATTGGCTTACGTTTATGGAATATGCTGTTCCCAGAATGAAACTGATGGAAAGAGCCCAGAACAAGGGCCAAGAACCAATAACCGACCACAAACAGAAACTCTGCATGACAAAGATCAATAGTTATACAAATAGATGACACTGAGATCATTTCTGCCACACAAGCACTGATAGTTATATGATTATTAGTAGTATACAAAAGGCATTAAAGATCAACACATCAGTACACGAGTAATTTACCAAAAAAAAAAAGTTAAAAGAGGCCAATCATCTAATCACAAATCTGCTTAAGCTGTTTAAACTGAACCTGAGAAAAACTTCTCCTCGTGATCCTCTCATTCACTCCCTTTTCAAGCAATCCTTCAGACAGAAAGATTCTTAAAGGTATAAAGACTGAGAAAATATTGCAAGGTAGGTGATATGAACTTAAGATTGTGGAAGGAAATATCGGATGCAACAATTTTTATACAGACTGACTAATGAAGCTGTAAATTGGAAAAATCAAGGGCTTCGGAATAGTATGTGGAGCATAGGTTATAGAGTACCATTTTAAATCGCATACTGAAGCAACCAATAGTGCAGGAGAAATATAAATCTGCCATGCACAGACCATACAGCTACATCCAAATTAATAGCCCAGCATTACCCAACAGTAATTTCCTTTGACCCAAATATCCAACAGTCCTCATTCACATGATTTCAGTACTGAGCAACAACATTAGCCCCTCTAGCCAGTGACTTAAAGGCTCCCGCGGTCCCACCTGTAGCGCGATAAGGGGGAATAGGGTGTACAAAGCCTTGCCATTTGAGCCTTTTTTTTTAACCACGTGTATTTGAGATTCTTACCAATATGGCAAACGATGCAACAATAAATGTGCCAGTTCCAACTGAATATTCCCCTGACGCAAGTGGAAGATATGGCTTGTTGACCTGAAAATGAATTTGAAAAGATGATTTATCACGACAGCACCTTATATAAGAAACACACTCATCTCCTATGCTTTCGGGACACCCATGAGCACCAATATTGTGTCTAGGAGTTAAATTTGGAAATATGTTTGTAGTAGATTCAGCTATTCGTTGAGATCTTTGCTATTCTATAAGATCGCCCACTAATGTTGACACTCTTCTTTGGTTCTTACAGGCAATGAAATCATCCGATACTCCAGTAGTTTAACCAAATTACAACAAAGAGAAATAATAAATGAATTGTGCACAGCACATTTAACGTTGATGGATAAAGTTAGTTTACACCAAAAAACAATCGGAAAAAAGAAAAGATATATATCACTACCTTGTCTATCTCTATGTCAGACAGCTGATTTAAGCCCACAATGTATATATTCATAAAAAGAGCTGCAACAATGGCCTGAAAAGGCACCACATTTTAATTTAGCAGGAATAAGTATACAGTGACAAGGGAACAACTAGCTGGCCAAAAAAATAAAGGGAAAAAATCTCTGTGTTACCTCCAACGTTCCAATGAAAAAGGGCGGAGAAAAATCAGAAAGCTTCTGAACTGCTAGTAGAGAAACTGAAACGATGCTCAATGCCTGTCATCAAAAAGTTACAAACATAAAACCCTCATATTATAAATTACACTGGTGCCAAACCAGGACGAATCTGACAAGAGACAGAGATACAGGCAAGCTGCACAACTCTAACTCTGTAAGTTAAAAAGAACTTAACTGTTCCTATAACAGTGTGCGGTCGTGAAAATCTATAGAATGCATCCACATAATTTCTGAGAGAATTTCCATAATCTTTGGGTTGATATGCTTCTGGCCCAGATTCAAGAGACTGACCGCAGCAAGAAACCACAAGGCGTTTTGTACTAAATGTTGGGTACAGTGAAAATCTCTTTCGGCTAGTTATGCTGTTGTTCACTGCTAATTGACTGTGGAGACTTATACCATATAATCTACCGGATAGACTCCATTCTTTAGCCCGTGACCTTTCTACTGCCAATCCAGAAACACCAAAACTTAGAAAGTAAACTCATTCACATCACAAAAAAAAAAAAAGTCCTGGATTTCTGAGAAAGATCATGTTTGATGACTTCAATGCCAATCAAGACTACTTGATAAGACATCACTAGTGTAACTTGCATATGGATAACCTGCACATCGCATTTCTTGAAGATCTTTCGACATAAAAAGGATGTAAGCATCCTCGGGAACTAGCCTGACACAGTGGTATTATTTCTGGCATCAACCCCAGAGAACTGGATAAAGAAGCTAGAGCACCAAATAAAGATTTTTCCGCAACTCTGATGAGAATGCTACTTGTGGGACTGACTAATTATTCGTAAGGTTTTAAAATGAGTTCTAATATAAACTTTCTTTCTGCTTTTTCAGTGAACAAAGTCACAATACTGTACAGAAGTTCAGAAATTACAGATGATCAACCAGGCACAAACAGCATTACAACAAATCAATCCAAAAACCATATCTATCAAGGATATGAAGGTGCTACAATATACAACAATGCAAGTTTGCTTGTCCGAGTTTTGGAAGGGGGCGATTGATCAAGGTAATAGTGTACATTATATACACTATTGCAGGCAACTTTTCATGACCAATGATTCTGTTCTATTGTATCGTCGACAACAACAACGAAACAGCAACTCACCATGCTCTTACATTAGCAAGAACTGATACTCTAAATTCTAATCCCAAGTCGGATGGCCATGACATTAGCAAATCTTATTTTTCAAGCTACGTAATGTATCAAATACAGTTGCCAAGTACAAGAACCAAACAAAATCATTAGCAAAAAATTACCTGAATTAATTGAACAAGTACAAGGTACAACACTGGAAACAGTGATTAGCCAATGTAAACATTGACTCAATCAGACCAACAACATGCATGATTAGCACCAAACCCACTTCCCAAAAAAACTCTAATCACAAAGCAGCAAACACCAATTAAGCTCAGCAATTTACTCTAATCAAGAACACCTTAATCAATCTAATTAAAGGCAAGACCTTTCTCTTTTGGGGGTTAATCATAAAATCTCCAAAACCCCATTTCTTTAGATTTGAATGGAAGTCAAATATTAACAAAGACGATATTACCCCAGTGTCTCAAACGCTCTTACAAAGTAATCGAATGTACGCAAGATTTACCCCTACGTCGAAAACAAAGAAAGACGGATAGTGTATTACCAAAATAAAAATAAAAAGGGTACAAAAAGAAATACCATTTCTAAGTGAAGGAAGTTGAACTGAAACTGACCCAACTGCAAATGAATTCATATCTTCCACACTCTAGTGAAGAATTAGCAAGAAAGGAAGTATTAAAAGTAAAGAAATGAAGCTTAAAGTTGAAGTTGGTAGAACTGGGAAAAGTGTGCACGTTTTGGAGACACCACTGTTTGAGTGTTTGTCACAACTCTCACAAGTGTACCAAAGTCCAGATGGGAGCAGCCTAGCAGGCAGGGGGAGGAGTTTCTTGTTCAAGTTTAATTTGTCAGGTTGTTTGAGTTCTTTCTTTTTTCTTTTTCTTTTTTTTTTTTTTTTTTTGTCCTTCACATTAAATTTTGAATTTATGATTTATTATGGTTTTTCTAGAGAATGTATAAATCCACGGAGTGAATCAACTGATTCATGCAATCATACCCCTCTATGTCTAACAGAAATTATTAATCCGTACGGGTTTGCGACATGTTTGGCACAAATTGAGGTAGATCAGTTGATTTATGTCGTGGCGTTATCGTTATCCTTTTCTATTGTGTGAAATCAATAGGTAAAAAGAAACTCATCATTTTCGTATTGGTTTGGACTTATCTTAGGAGTCATAATGTGCAGTATATAGGTCATTTTGTTAAGAAGTGTGAGTATATGATAATCATAAGGTTACAAAGATAACCTTAGATCATTTTAGAGAAGAGAGGTCGTAAATTGCATTATTCAAACTAAGAGTGTGAAAACTGGTATAGCGTAAAGACTAAAGTGAATGAGTGATACATCTTACACGTGGTTAATGGTACGCAAAAGTCCTGTATGATAATTCCAATACTCATTTTTACAATTCACAATGGGTACTCGGTTTTTCTCACCCCTACAAGCCTCGCTAAGTTGACAATTGTCGTCCTGATTTTATTTATTATTGCTTATTAGGACCATATTCGAGGGATTTGAATTTGATAAATCATTTTCAAGTTGAACAAGCAAAGTTTAAAACTTAAAATTATTCAAATGTTAGCTAGATAATTTCTTTGATGTAAGTCATTTTGGTCGATTAGTAGTGTTCCCACAGCCTTATTAGTGATTCGAATACTTATCGATCAATGGGAGTTACTTTAAAATGATCAAAATGAGCTTTCGAACTAGTCTATGATCAGCTTATGCACTCTTATGGCGGCTATACTGCCTATCATGACTTGATAATAAGCTCGAGTTCTAGTCTTTGAAGCTCATCATACATCTTAAAATTTTAGATCCTCGTGCTACTTATCAATTTGAGTCATTCGGTCAAACTTTTTTTTTTCAAAATGTACATTTACACGTTAGTTGCAAACAACATCGGTGAAAACTAGAACGATAACAATAGATGCTCTTTAATTCACATGAATTAAAACATTTGAAATCGGGGCAAATCATTGCTTGATTTAGGTGCCAACCATTTAAGAAAATTGTACTCTTTGTAGTACCTCTCTACAAATGTAGTAATTCAAAAGATTTAATGTAGCAAACATAAAGAAATGGACATAAAAGTACAGAGTAGTGATAATTTGACTTACCCTTTTTAAGGAAGTGATGATAACTTGACTTTGAATGTGAAGGGAACATAAGTAAACAACAAAGCATAGAACTCTGAGTCTCTGACCAATAGAATTCATAGTAATAAACCTAATTAATGTCCAATTTTTTAAACTAATATTATTCCAAAGAAAAAACCCTTAAATTTTGTCAGAAAATAGGCCATTTGCTCAGATAAAAAATGACAAAAAAAAAATTAAACAAAAAGTTAGATAAAAGAACTTACTTATTAAGTAATGAGGAAGAACAAACTGATAAAAGTTGTGATACGAAGAAAGAGATCTTATACTTAGCTTATAATAATTGTCAGAAATGTATGAAACCTCATTAACTTCCTTATCACATGGCTAGTAGAGGAAAATAAGGAGGTGGGTTCATTATTTTTCATGTTATGAACATGATTTTTACCAACAATCATTATATATAATTAAACATATGCTTAATTGCTGCATTAAGCTTACTGTTCCGTCCCCCCTGTAATTTTGGATCTAATTCGGTGTGTATGTAGGCATATGTATCCCACCGGCTTCCGCCATATGATGAGCTAAGGAACTTACGACATTTACTCGACTACTCGTCCTAGAAGGCCGTTTTATAGGGACCACATTCGGTAGAATAACATACGGAACGAAAATTTGAAAGTCTGTAAAACCGTAATAACAGGTTTGTACATGGTTTAAGACCGCTCACTCAGCTCGTCAAACATTCCTGATCGTAACCCCTAAAATATGGATACATATGTACATCACCATAGTCCCACACAAGAAGTTCATCATATACTGCTCACATGTAATGTTTATACACGAATTATTGCATTATGAGTGTATGTGTTGGAATAGTTGCTATGTGCCTATGTGATGTCTCCTAATTTGTTTTTAAGCCTAGTGATCAAGGTTAATTAGATTATACATATAAGATTGTTAACATATTCGAACATTATACTAATTATAATGATGACATGACAAGCGTATATTACTTTACCGTTAGATATATAATAGTAGATTAGTAAATTGTACTTGTTAAGTCCATGGTTCTTTATGCATGTCCTTCTCGGTGGAACCTTCCCCGTAATGATAAATATTATGGATTTTATATTTTTATGAATGATTATATGTCGATGTCGTTTGAAACCAATTTTGTAAGTAGTAGAACTATATAGGAGTGTATAGGAGTGTATATGAGCTAATGTCGAATATCCCCGAATTTTGAAATCGAATGTTATGATCATACACTCCAAAATGTATGCAAAACTATTAATTGTTGACTTTATTTTTATTTATTTTTAAAAACAGTTGTTTCACAATTTGACTTCAAGTGAGCTAGAAATATAAATGTTAGTTCACTTCTTACACTGTTGACCACGACATTGTTTTTTAATCATCTCATTATAAGTGTTCATTCGTTTGGTTCGTCGTAGAAATTC
The DNA here is from genome assembly GCA_038382645.1 of Spergularia azorica. Classification (NCBI taxonomy): domain Eukaryota; kingdom Viridiplantae; phylum Streptophyta; class Magnoliopsida; order Caryophyllales; family Caryophyllaceae; genus Spergularia; species Spergularia azorica. Next base: position 7,433 of record JBBYHQ010309705.1, on the reverse strand, counting down.
ATAATGCTTTAGGATTCTAGATTTTCTATTATAAGAAATATAATTCATTCATAAGAATCGACAATTTATGTTTCGTTTAACATAGAAATTGAAATCGTGAGAAATTCCGAATCCTATGTTTTCCATCCAAAAATAACTCAATAATATTTTGAAAACTAAGTTTTCTCACGAGCTAGCTTTTTTTTTTTTTTTTTGACGGGAAAGTAACTCCTTTTATTAATGAAACGCCAAACGGCACTTACAAGAAGAGTTAACCTTACAATAAAATCGATCTAAAGTACAACCAACAATCTTATATCCGAAGATATCATCAAGTAAACAGCAAGTCAAGCACGGCTCCTGACTCATGGACACATATGTTCCACGAAAACTTTTCGATGTCGAAGATCTTTACGGGTGGAGAAAAACACGTCGTGGTGTGCTATGATTCCTTGGACATAAAGACTAAAGGAGTACAAAAGATCTCCAGATTTCCAACTCACATTTCCCTTACCTTCAAAAGGAACGATATTCACATCAAACGCTTGTAGATCTGACAACCTTTGAAGTGAAGACCCTAGATCTGCAACTTCCAAGACTACCCATCTACAAACACGACTCCGAAAAGGAGATAAATCCAACCCCATCAAGAGGAGAACAAACCTCCTAGAAGGAGGAAAATTATTAAAGGAAGGCATAAAAGGTACGAAAACTAAAAAACTAGCGAAAACGAGGAAGAAAACAGGCTGGAAATGACCTTGGGAAGCCATTCCCAGCCTGAGAGCAATGGCAGAGCCGGGGGGGGGGGGGGTTTTGTTTCCTGGTTTTAGTGGGGGGAGGGGTGGGTTAGTGAGAGAAGGATCGACGATGGAGCAGCTCTTTGAGAATCCACGAGCTAGCTAATAGAGTACAAGGGGTACAATTGTAAATTATAATATTATAATTTACAATTGTACCCCTTATACTTTATTAGTAGCTACCAAACAACCACTACAAAGAGTATGAAATTATGGCCAACAACATAGATAATACCCCATCATGCATGACGAAAACATAGTAATCAACTCACTTAAACAATCAGTTCCCAATTTCACTTGTCCAACGTTATTATGTTAGGATTTCACGAATCCTGAAGTTCAATTGATCACATTTAATTTGTTGGTCGAGTAATTAGTTTGGTTCATTACTCACTTTCTAGGTTCAAATCGTCTCGTTAAAGCTTTCATATGGTGATATGAGTCAAGATCTTTTAATAACACTTACACTTCACAAAGTTGAGATTTTCGATCTATGTCACTAGGCAAATTAAAAAGAAAATAAAAACCATTGTACTCTAGCAATTTAAAGTGACACTCGAACATAAAATTTTGTCACAACAGACAAATAGAATGTCTTCAAATATAAACGAGTACTAAGAGGAAAATGACAGATTTAAGTAATGTGCATTAAAAGAAAATTTTAATAAATTAGAAACAAAAGATTTGATGAAAATGAAGCCAAGAGAGCATATATCCTGCTTTTTATGCGAACAAGCAGAGGATGTACAATTAAATATAGGGACTAGGGAGCATCATTAACGGATGTCACGGTTACGTATAATTTATATGGAGTGATGAAGAAATTTTGTACCAATCGATATGTGGTCATATGTTGGACTAGAGAATTTGAACTCAAAAACGTTGATTTGAAAACTAGAAAGTCTATGATTATATTAATATAACGTCTTATATATAGAGTGATTGTGTAATATTGATTGTTTTGTAAATGTATGCAATACTTCTCAACTCGAGACTAAATGTGATAATAGTATAACATAGAACAATGTTTTATCATCATTTTTCGAATTCAAAATATATACTCGACTCAAATTGTAGATAAATCTTAATTTGGAAAACAAATAGGAAAAAAAAAATGGAGTACTCAGAGGACTTTATGATGGTCGATACTCGATAGACCTCCCCATCATTTTTTATTTACCTTTATTTTTCACCTTAATTCCATTTTGATACTATTTGCATATTTATACAAACCCATAAATCTATCATTCTATCTGTTAAGATTGCTTTATATGTCATCTCCCGTACAAAGTTGACCCCTCATTTATAATTTTCGAATTCCCGAAATTAGGAAGAAGGGTGTAGGGTCCGTACCTTAGGTTATCACATGGGAAGTATAGGGAATCCAGGACGACAAAGTAATAATACTACATATTGATGAACAAATGAACATGATATAGTTACCAGATTAATTCATTGAAAAACCAATAATATTAAGCTTAACCATACCTGTAATTTTGGATTTTTAGTTGTGGATCGGATATATATTTGCATGCCGCCATGTGACGTACAATCACACTGGGAAGCATTATTATTGTGGGGGAATCTTGTACAAAGGATGTGTACGTACGGCGTTAACATGGCCTATTGTATGGGATGAAATAGCTTGATTAGTACGTTCTAATCATTTAATTATTAATTAACCAAAATATTATGATTTCATGCATTATATAGTGGTGGTGTATAGTGACAAACAACATTTTGGCACTTTAGTAGTTCTATTGTGTCATAGGGATATAGGTCATAAAGCATGCTTGAATTTTGCGTGGATAGGTAATTAAGTTAATTTATTTTATTATGTCGAGTAGGAGTAATTTATGTCGATAAATGATAATTTAATCGGGGTGGTATGAGCAGACTACTTGCGCAGTTGTGCATTTCTACGGCTTTCAAGATGTTGCAGTCACTGCTCCTAGTGTATCAAAAGAGTCGGAAGCCGAACTCATAATCACTTGTTTAATTAATGGATAAAAACTTTAAATCAACTTTAGTGTGTAGATAGTCATTAGTCAAGTACTTTATCTCATAATGTATGTACTACGGGTATCTAACTTTACAATTTATTTATTTTTTTTATTTTTTTGTGTATATGTGAAAGGTAACTTTACATTAGTTAGGTGCATTTGATAATGGACAAATTATAAGATGAGTAGATGACCATGCAATTGATGAAACTAATATATGGGGGACTGGGGGTAAGTAATTATATATAGACTATATAATATCATGTCGACATTTGGTCTAATATAATGCATCATTATTCCAATTTACAAAGTATATGGGTAAGGTATACTAGGTGTAGTGTGCATGCTAGTGTTCTACGTTCTCGAACATGCGAGCACCTATCGCATTGTATTTGGCGGGTAAGACTGTCTCAAACAGTTTATCGATTAATTACCACCTCTTAAATCATCAATATATAAATGTTTAATATTGTTTCAACAAATTCATAGAATAAAATCTCATGAAAAATTAAGCCCAACTAAAGCACAAAAGTACTCTTCCATATAAGCCTCACCCAGGCATTTTGCGGAGAAAAGTACTTTAGTCCCTATCAGTATTATCATTTGCCAAAATAAATTAAGCGGTTATTATATCGGAGACATTTGTGTATGTAACGATGGTAACAAATATAGTCATACACCTCCATCCAAATCAATTTAGGCTCGGCCAGACCCAAAACAAACCACAATACCAATCCACCTTCGTTCTCATAGCCTTTTTGGTTTGTATTATCGCATTTGTCCAGCAGCAACGTGCACCATTTATAATTAACACCACTCTAAATATCTATTAGAATGAGTAATATAATTCTGGTTATTAAAACTGGAAAAAGATCATACTAGTTGTGTCGAATTTTATCAAATTGAAGTGAATTATTATAGATTCCCTGCAAAATGAGATGTAGAGAAGAATTAACCAATTGGGAGTTTGGGGACATTATATATTACTATTAGTATTATCATATGAGAATTATAGAGATGACTATGGGTTGCTTGGAAACAATTAATTAAGAAAGATTGGAAGACTACGTTTATATATTCCTTATTATTTCCTTGTATTCGTCACAAAGAAGTCACTCTTATTGACTGTTCTCCAGCCTCCTCCCTCAAATATACACTACAGCCTCGCCACTGTTAGATAGGATCATCCAGCTGCATCATGTCCCTTGGCCTTCCTCAATAGAATATCTCTAAAAGTGACCACTTTAGCTCTAATTCTTTATGGTTTTTGTGAAGTACTCCTAGTTGTTTGATTTTTTAATTTAAAAATTGTAATTTTCGACCTTTTACTCTCTTCCCGATTTTGTAATAAGGTTTCAATTAAACTCGTAGTATGCATATCACGCAATTAAGTTCAACACAAATACGACATGCAACGAGTCATTAAGAAAATAATATATACGGAGTATCACGTTATTACCAAGTACCAAATTAATTGTAAAGTTACAATTTACAAGTAATGGATAACATAGATTTTCGGTGACATATATAAATATCGTAATGTAAAATAGGAAATCTATCTTCGAAACAGTATTACGATTTAGGAAAAAAAAGAAAAAGGAAAAGGCTTTTAAAAAGAGCGAACGGGCATAGGAAGGGACAAGTGGAGCTCGTGGTGTTGCCAGTGTCGAACTGGGTATGGTCCAGCCCGGCCACGCACTTTCTCTTTCCTAAATACGCCTCTTTTATTTTCTCCCACAATAATAATACTATGATCGCGAACTTATTATAATTTTAACCTATGATTAGTATCAGAAAAAAAATGAAATAAAATTTTGCAGGCCATGACAGATTAAAACTCAGAAACTTTCAAATCCATTTGTTGAGCTGCCTGTGGTGGGAAGACTTTGAGTGGTATTATTGGCGACCCCACCAATTTCCTAAGTCAAATTTTCCCCACATTGCTCATATTATGACAATGGTGTACTTGGAAAAATCAGGCATGTTTGGTAATTAAATCTTGCACAATTAATTAGCATTTTCAAGTCAAATTAGTGGTCATCTTGGTAGTTTAGATCTTCCAATTTTCGTCCAATTTAAACGAAATGTAACCTGATTTATGTAGACGTATTAAGATTTGAGACACTCATGTACAAGTGCAATCGAGAAAATTATTTTCATTTAGAAGTGATGTACAAATTTAGTTTGATCAGAATAAAAAGAATAATTCGTTAAGAATGAATATCATCCCATTTTTATTTTTATAAGACTAAGATCTCATTTGGATTAGACATAAAGTATTTTGTTAACCAAATAACGCACTTAGTATATTCGCAAGTTAGGTGATCAAAAATAGGCTGAAATGATGACATGATGTACTAAGAAATTATAAGTGTTTTTCTTCTTTAACTCACGGACTCAGTCATGTTTGGCAAATTAAAAAAAGGTTAGCAAGTCAAATTAGTACTTATTTTATGGTTAGTATACACATCAATCAATACACAATGTATAACTGTGTTTTTGATAATTACTTTTTACCAAATATTTCACATTTCATCTCAATTTGATAGTATGAGAAGAATTAAAAAACAAGCTTTACATTTCTTATGAACATATTTCCTAAAACCATACATTTAGCATTTTAGTCATCAGTTAATTAAATTATCAAGTGAAACATGCTACTAGATAGAAATAACACACATGGCTAAAATTGTCATATCAAACACGATTCACAGCCACGACCAAAACCGACTAACAACACCAGCGGGCAGCGGTTAATTAGGAATTCACGTACCCCCAACTTATGACATGGGTCACTACTCACTAGCTCTCTAAGACTCGAAACATTAACAATTGAATTAGCCCAATCGAGAAGTAAAAAGATGGGAGTAGGCTGTAACTAGTGAAATGACCAAAAACAAAAACAAAAAAAAGGACGAAGAACCAGGGTGCGTGGAATTGAAGATGATTAGTAGAAGATGAAGCTCCACTATTAAGGACATCGTCATAGACTTGATTCTCCTGCTCAACTGGCACACTCAGATCCCTGCCCTCCATATTATTGCCATTTAATTTTAATTAAATAATATTATTAATTTCAAACTTTCAATCGTAGGGCCCTCGTACGAGCCGGCGCCTGTTCCGAGCCGTCAGATATGAATATTTGACGGGTTCGGGTATGGGTCGGTCAATTTTGCATGCAATAAAAGCTAAATTTGGCCCTTTCTTTGCTACTGTACTAGTGTTTTTCTTTTTTTGAACAATACTGTACTAGTGTTATTATGTCTCTTTGCCGTAAAATTGGTCTTTAATTTGACCATTACTATTAAGGGTATCTATTCCATTCATGCATGCAACGTTTTACTTGGCAACTTATTTCGTTTCTTTGTGTCCCTTTGGTAGCCTTAAAAAGTAGTCAATCTTTGGTTGTTTATGGCTTTAATTAACATAATTATGACCATATTTTCATTTCAAAGGTGTCCCCATGGTTAGGGCCTTAGGGATGTGGATATTTCGACCGAAATTGGAATGTATGGATAACTGGATAAGAATAGAATGTTCAGGTTCAAACTGGTTGGATTCTAGTGCAATTTTGGGTCAAAAGAGAATATGTATTGGACATTTTGGCCTTGATTTGGACATACAAAGATTTTGTTGAATCTCTGATTCCACTCTGATCGGTTTGGAAATATTACACACCCCGATCCATGGTAATATACTAATATGATTTGAATAAGTTTCAAACGATGATGGCAGTTGGGAAATTAAAGTATCATACTAACAAGCCGAACTGACGGGGGTAACTGACTTGTACATCTACTTCGGTTAATTTTGAAAAATGGTTAACCATATGTCAATCATAGAGTATCTTTCGCGCAATAAAAAGAGTAGTTGGGGCATAATAAAAAAAAGGAGGCTCAAACCGCACACGGTGATTATCGTGTAGGTGAAAATGCCGTGATCATTGTGAGATGTACAAGCATCGTACGTAATATAATTCCCCAAATTTGTAAAAATACTCTATATTGCCAAGTGAAATTGTGAGAATGACTGTCTTTTAATTAATAGTGAGGTTGAAAGTTATACATGGTTTTGGAATTTTATGTGTCTTCCTACAAACCAAGAAAAAAATTACAGTTATAGGTAGTATTCCACACCTATAAACTATTCAAAGCTACAACTATAATGAAGTAAAATAAGGTTATTTTTGAGCATATGAGTAATTAGATGCCGTAGCCTTCATATCACACATGTGTTATAACTTAGAATTTTTAATCCAAATTATTTAGTATGAACTACTTTAATGACCACAGAGCACCTAAACTTTGAATGACTAGAAGGTGGTGATTTGGATCAAATGTGGATCACAAAAGTCTACCCAAAAAAAAAAAAAAAAAGTTTCACAAATAACCAAGTGAAGAAAAACTGTACTTGCAAGGACATTGGCCGCGTGCTATCATTTTCTTGTCAAATTCTAAACATAGATGCTCTAATAATAAACTTCACTACACCATTTCTTTTTATTGGTAGGACTTCAATTTATTCTGATCCATGGTGATGGTGAGACGCAACATTAATGGGGAAAACAAGAGAATCCATTATTATTATAATTAGTTAATTGCTAGGTCAACTAAAATATAGTTTTGGTCCACTTTGTTAGTGGGAGTCTCTTGAT
>JBBYHQ010309659.1:0-17536 GCA_038382645.1 Spergularia azorica | reverse complement strand
CTCCTAAACCTAATTTTGCCAATAAAAAGCCAAATCGTCCTAAAATCCCTAATTCCACATAAGATTCACAAAAAAAATCATAAAACTAAATTAATGATTGAGATTGCAGACTTTTGAATTGAGTATTATGATCAATCTCAAATCGGAAGTAGACATGAGCGAAATCAAAATCGGAAGATAAATTGTTGGATAAAAAAAAAGGTACCTTGAATTAGTCTTCGTAGTCGCCTTCAATTGATTTCCGATTTTTTGTTCGCGCTTGTATTTTGAGCTTCCCTTGCTGTTTTATTGGCGGAAGAGAGAAAAAAATTGTTGAGTGTAGAGGAAGGATGAGAAGAAAAGAAGAGAGAGAAAAGAAAAGAGAGAAAACGTAAAGTTTGTGAATAATAGATTTGGCTGAACAACTCACGCAAGAAATCTGGTCCGTTAGATCCAGCGATCGAGATCGATGGCTGTAGTTACTTCTTTTTTCTCACCATATATATATATATATATATATATATATATATATATATTAAAAGCAGAGTACAGTCCTTCATTGATGGGCACTTGGCACAATCCTATTGGATGGAATTAAAAAAAAAATACTATTAAAATTAGGATATGGAAAGCATATAAAATATTAAAAAGAAGTAATAAAGAAAATTAATAAACAATTAAAAATTATAGTTATTCTAATATTTAAATAATTTTAACTTAAATAGAAAAAGGAAAGTTTTAAAGTCTATTAAGTGTAGAAATATTAAATGATTGAAATAGTCTAACAAAAATGATTTCCAATCGATACAAAATATATGATTCTCTCCAATTTGTTAATCATGATCATAATATTTGTGACACATTTTCATTTTGCAACACATCTTTTATACAAAAAAAAGGGTCCCAAAAGCAAGTGCAAACCTTTATTTGATGCAAACAAACTAAATGTGACTTATTATTATAAAAAGTAACTACATAAAGTTCTCACTTTACAACTTATATGTTATTGTAATCTTACCATTCGACTCTTCTATATGGTAATTTTGAGGTGGAAAAGTTATATTTCAAAAAAAATCAACTACATTAAGCAACTAGTTTCTACACCGTGCTACGCACGGTCTTCATTGATTATCGGGTTGGATCTTATGCATAAATTAGTGTAATAGATGTATCACAATATTAGTCATCGACTTCTTCAATCTATGTCAAACCGCATAATATTAATTCTTGTATTTCGCTCTCCACTTTTTTGTTATTTCAATATTTATAATTACCACGATTATGAACAATATCATGACACGATTTATATCAGTCACGCGGAAATTACAAAAATAGATAGATTAGTATATTAGTGATCAATATCATTGTCCCCTCCCCATCTTCATTCAGTAGTGTGGATAAAAGTGTCACCAAAAACAGTTAGTGTGTTTGATTTTACACGTAAATTGCTGAAATAGAGAGTTACAATATTACTCATCCATGTCTTCGTTTTTCTCTGAACTATATAATACCAATTCTCTTGTTTTCCTCTCTTAGCTTCTCTTTTGGTATTTTAATATTTATTCTCATCAAGTTTATGAATAATATCATATACCACGATTTACGTCAACCTCTTCATAAATTATTTTGGTATTTCTTTTCATGTATGTGTTTTATAACCTCAATATTAATGGCCTTTATATAATTATGTTAATAAAAGAAGCAACAAACTTGAATCAGCTTAGTGGTTGAAGTATTAAAATACAACTTTGAGGCCGCGGGTTCAAGCCTTCATAGTCTCATTTTTGCGGATTTAACTGTGTGTCATGTGATGAGGTGGAATTGTTTGTGTGGCATGAACGTTAAGAAATAAATGAAATTCAAGCAGTATAATTTTTTTATCTATGTTAGATTATAGTGAAGAAAATATGTCTGTACAAAGAATAATAGTTTTGTAGAGAAAAATAATTAATAAATGAATATGATATAAAAGTTTGACCAGTCTCCTTTTTTTTTTTTTTTTGGATTCTCTTGATTACTATTCTAATTTTTTAAATGTTTCGTTTGCTTATATGATTTGTAGTTTGCCCCTTCATTCTCTAGGTATAGTCAGAGGAGGTTAGGTCATATTAAATTCACGACATGTCGAATCAAGTCGGTTTCGGTTTGGGTATTATAGGGTAAGTTTTTTTTTAAGATCCTGATATGTGACTATTTTGGTCCCTTTTTCCGTGTGGTTTAAGCATCCCGTCCCCTAATTTTGATGTTTGTATAGCTAATTTTCCGTCATTTTCATGTCCATGCTTGTCTTAGCTCAATTCGATGCTATTTTGCAAATTTTCGTACATTTCATATTCTGTACGAGAAACGAGTTCTGCGGTTTGCTTTTGGCTCTTGTAGGAACACCTACGAAGCATGTTGGAGCGGAACCTGAGGCACGAACGAGCCAAGGAGCGGAAATAAAGTTTGGAGAGGGACCTTAGGCACGACAAACTAGGAAAAAGGGACTAAAGAGAAGACGAAACGAGCTACGCTCGGCCATTCGCTCGCCGAGCAGACCGCGGAGCGTATGTGCCACACGGAGCAGATCGCCGAGCCAATGTCCACTCGGCGGAGCGTGAAGCTCCGCTCGCCGAGCACATATATCCGCTCGGCGAGCGCTTGGCTGAGTGGATCCCCAGTTTTGCCTTTTTCACCCGTTTTTTTTTTTTCGTCTTTTCCTTTCTCCCCTATAAATATCCACCTACCCTAATTTGATAGCCACTTTTTTTTCCATTTTCTTAGATATTTTTGAGGTTAATTCAAAAGTAGATAAAAAAACTTTCTCTCGTTCTCTCCTACTTCTAGCTTTGGTTTCTCCACCTTTGTAATTCTTTCATCTTTTCATCCTTCATTTTATTTAAGATTTTCACAACAATTGTCAAACTCTATTATTAATATAATTCAATTATTATTCATTTCATCTCATCTTTTTATTATCTCATTTGGGTAACAATTCTTCTCTTTTTTATTTATTGTTATTTATTTTGTTTTAATCATTGTTGGTTTATTATAAATTCATGTCTATTAGTTTACTCATTCCAAGTTTAAATCTTTATCCAATTTCCATGCTTAGTATCATGTTTAAGGCCTAATTAATTGTAATTAGTGTTGGTTTAATGATTTGTGAGTAGTCTTATTGTTAGGGAGTGTGGGGAATGTGACAAAGTTGGTATCTTTATGTGAGGAATTGATTTCTTGTTATGTATCTCATATGATTTATGCCTAATTGCTACCCTTATGGTACACTTGGGCAATTTGTATCCCTCACTAATTAAGCTAACATAAGAGATTTGAGGTCCAATTAAGCATAAGCGAGTAGGATTGGCTGGTTACTTGCATGACAATGATTTAATCGATCAATCGGGAATTAGATTAATCACTTGAGAGGGTTTTTAATAACTTGGTGTCCCTCTTTTTGCATGAATCAAACCCTTAAGTGTTGTTGTTAATTCCCCTAATTGTTTAATATTATATTGAGGGATAATGATGAATCAAACCCTTAAGTGTTGTTGTTAATATTCCCGTAAGGGTTTTTAATCGCGAATATGCATGAATGTCAGCATGAAGAAAACCATTGTTTAATATTATATTGAGGGATAATGATGGAAAAAGAATTGCAAAAGCTACTTGCTATCCCTCAAACGTTACTCATTGTAACGTTTAAGAAAACCTCGATGAACATCTCACATCTAGTAAAAAAGTTGTTGTACCAAACGCGTTTAGTTATAAAATAGTAGATGTTTTACCAGTCAAAAAGCTAAAAGCTGCATAAAAAGCTGGTGCCGAACACGCCCATTAGTTAGATTCTCTCATCTTAATTAGATTAGACTAAAATTAGAGTTAAAATAGATAGAAAATCACCCCTAACCCTGTGGATTCGACCCTAACTATATTAGGATAGATTAGACTCGCTTGGACTAGTTTTAGGCATGTCAAATTTTGGCGCCGTTGCCGGGGATCGAACCCGGGTCACTCTAGTGACGGGGGGGGGGGAATACTTACCACTATACTAGTTGGATATTTGAACTTTCGATTTTGCCCCTTAAACTTGGTGACGGTTTCTTGGGGTCGATTTTGAAGATCTTGGGCATGGGAAAAGGAGTAGGATGCTCTTAAAGGCAACAACTTGAGGAAAATCATTATCAATTGCTCCTAAACGGGCTAGAAACGCAAGTAATGGTATGACTCCCTCTCCTTTTGAACATGAGTATGAAATTATAAGTTACAATTCTTTTGCTCATAGTTTTAGGAGGCATAATGTAAGGTTTGATGATAGAGATGAGTACAACACTTTTAAGAAATTGTTAACCAAGACTGATGTTAGTACTCGGTGGCCATGGACTACAAGGAGAACGTTCATTTGCGACCAAAATTATGACAGGCACGGGATTCTCATCGCAAAAGATGTATCGTTTACAACTAGATTTTTGATCTCGCCGTAAAAAATAGTATCATTTACGAAGGTCAAATTTCTCGTTGCAAAAAATATATATTACGACGAGATTCAGTTTCTCGTCGTAGATAATAGATTAGCTACGACGAGATTCAATTTTTCGTCGTAAATAATGGATTAGCTACGACGAGATTTGGTTTCTCATCGTAGATAATAGACTAGCTACGACGAGAATCTGTTTCTTGTCGTACATAATAGATTAGCTACGACGATAATCTTTTTCTCGTCGTAGATAATAGATTAGTTGCAACAAGAATCTATTTCTAAATGTAGATGATCAAGTTATTTATCATGACACCCGATACTCATCGAAAACAAAAAAAAACTACAAGAACTCAAAATTAGAGTTAAGATGTAGAGAGAATAAACAAGAATTATTTTAATCAATTTATAATGCAAACAATATTGGCTTTCCATGTAGGAAACTCATGTGCTAAGAACTCCAAAGTTAAGCATGCTTAATGGGGAGTAGTCTTAGGATGGGTGACCTACTGGGAACCTTTCCAAGATACTCACGAGTGAGATCAATTGCGCTAGAACGAAGTACTTCCAATCCACGTGAAGGGAAAAAGATTAAATTGTGTTATTATGTGTTGTCGTGAAAAAGAATTAAGACGAGAAAAAGTTGTTGCAAAAGAGCTTTTATGACTAGAAAAACACCTCGTTGCCAAAGGACTTATTACAACGGGGCATAACAAACTCGTCGCAAAGTATTTGCGACGAAGCCTTTTGCGACGACTAGCGACCGGACGGGATTCTCGTCGTAAAAGACCATTTACGACGAGTTTTGGCTGATTTGCGACGAGTTTGTTCCGTCGCAAATAAACGTGATTCTTGTAGTGATGTGAGAGCACACTTAGAACAATGAGAATGTATGATGAGCTTAAGGATATGTATGATTATGTGGGGATGGGGTGAATTTTTAAGGCGACCGAAAGAGATATGTAGGCATAACGTGTGAGCTGAGTTTCTAGCAACGTTTCGTCATAGTAGTGATAATACTTGTGTCAAGTTTTAACTCCTAGGTAATCGCCACAAGATGACCCTAGAGACTTTCGGTCTTTGCCTTGGTCTAATTAGAAACTCCCAAGGCGGGCTCACCGTTACTGCGCCATTGTACACATGGACGCACACTCCACTTTGTGGAGCAATATTACACGCGACTCTTCGGGCTTCCAAAGTGGGAGAGCCAAGAGGTTTTTGGTGAGTAACCCCATAATCATCTATTTCCTTTGCACTATCACTACGCCAAAAATAACATTTGACACCGCAATATACAACACAGGAAACAAAACAACCGGTGTCAGAAATCAATAAGACACCGGTTGTCCATCACCCGGTGTAATAAGCCATTCTCAAATGCGCAAACTAATGAAAAAGAAAAGATAAAAGAAAAAAAATCTAGGGTGCACATTTAACACCGGTTTTCGGGAAAACCGGTATGTTATATGTACACTTAAGACACCGAGTCTATGTATAACCGGTGTCATATGTTAAAGAAAAAAAAAAAAAAAAAACTAAAACCTAACTAGTAACTCTGGATTCTCCGCACACTCCTCCATTCCATCAATTCCCATTTTTTTTCCAGTGTCTCTCTCCTCTCAAACTTATCACGTCTCCACTCTATTCTCTATGTCCTAAAAAAACTCTCTCATCTTCTCAACTTGATCTCCTCCATTTTCACACTTTATTTTCATGGAATGGCCTCCAGCTATCCTTTTTATCTTTATTTTTTTTTTTCAAGTTAATTTGTTACTTTGAAGCTGATTTAAAGAAGAAAATCAAGAGTTTGAGGCTGATACAATTGAATGAAATCAAGGATAAAAAAGGTGGGTGTGTTTATTATTGCCAATGGAAGATATTCAAGGTCGAAATCAAGTGTTTATTATTATTATTATTATTATTATTATTATTATTATTATTATTATTATTATTATTATTATTATTATTATTATTATTATATTTGATCAGTGACGGTTTGGGTGATTTTTTTTATTTCCAGGGGGGGTCAAAGCACACCGTATTTTCAGATAACCGGTGTCTTATGTGCGTCAAATAACTCTAGAATTGAAACTCATAAGACACCGGTTTTTTGTGTAACCGGTGTTATATCTTCCCCCTTTCACACCGGGTATGTTTAACTAAACCGGTGTCTTAGCCTATGACACCGGCACTCCAGACATCGGGTGTAACCGGTGTCTAGTTGATTTAGGACCCGGTGTTAAATCCTATTTTTGGCGTCGAGTGTATTGCGAATTCCTTACCCCTACAATTGAAACGGAAAATCGTGTGTCCTCTAATGCAATGAGTTTCCATGCGGATTGTCTTTACAAAACGGAGCCTTCCCTTGACATTGCCCTAGTCGTCGCGAACTTTTTTCATAACTTAGCGGTCAAAGACGGTGAGGGGTTTTCTCAAATCGGTTGTGGTGGTCTCGTGACCATCATAGATGTGACCATGGGCTTCGAGGAGTCCGATTCTGGTCACCCCGTATGCGTGAATAAAATTTGGCTAGACTACCCTTACCTAAACAACAACTTCATACCTTTTAGTGAGCGTGAGGATGCCCAATCTCGTTACTTGGCCTACATTAATGACGACCGCGCGGTCCTTTTACCGCGCCCCGAGTGGATGACCCTTGCTAACCGTGCCAATTGGGGCATGCCCTAAGAAATGGCGAGTATGTTAGAGAGCATGGAGCTTAGGAAGTTAAGGACTATCGGTGGTCCGATGACTTAATTATTGTTTTTGAGAAAAGAATCCAAGATGATGATAGACGGTGGACCTATAGGAGTAGCTACGAGTGTGTGCCACGAGAGGGGCCATCGCGAACGATGAGAGACGAGGCCGGGTGGTCTCATGGAGGAGGCGGGGCTTCTTCCAACCAAGCTAGTGGATTAGTCCAAGCTCAAATCGGTTCTTTAGACGAAAATTTTCGTGCTTCTAACCTTAGGTCGGAGGAGAGGTCCTTAGTGCACGACGCCCACCAACACGATAGGAGACAACACTTGGAGAGTTATGTCAACTCGCGGTGTATCGAAATGGAGTACCGTTTCCATGCTAGACTTCCAAGAATTCCAAACCTATAATGATCATCTTTACCAACAACTCTATGACTACGTGACTACCACGATTAGGGAGACCGAGAGCACTATCACTGATTATTTGGCACCCATGTATGCCAACTCTACCGGTTATGATGTGCTCGGTTTGTACACTCTATATGGCCGGTTTTTATATTGCTTTTGCAGTCAA
Source organism: Spergularia azorica (assembly GCA_038382645.1). Lineage (NCBI taxonomy): Eukaryota > Viridiplantae > Streptophyta > Magnoliopsida > Caryophyllales > Caryophyllaceae > Spergularia > Spergularia azorica. The sequence goes on along the minus strand of JBBYHQ010309659.1, from coordinate 9,828 downwards.
AATGATGGAATATACTTTGAATTTGTGTTAGGGTTTCATAAACAACATTTCTATGTGATTTTGGGATATTTGGCAATCTTTTGGAGGTGGACATTCATTTGGAAGAGATTCGGAGCTGATTTGAAGAAGATCAACTTTTGATCTTCATATCTCTCAAATCGTTTTGAATTTTGTTGTAAAAGCACTTGGATAAGATTCTTCATGTTCTTAGCTTTCCAGGAAGTAGTTACACTTCTTTACCGGATAAGTAACGAAGAATCTACAGCCTTTTGAAAAATCGAGGCACGAACTTTCTGCGGCCCGCGGTTGGTATATGACGGACCGCGGATCACAGCTTGATGGTTTGCGCCATGAACTTTTGACGGTCCGCGACCATGCTCTTGGCGGCCCGCGGTAGTCATCTTGGCGGACCGCGGAAGCCGGATTTTCCTTTTTCCGTATTTTTCTATTTCACGTTTATAGAGAACTATATAAATAAGAACCTCGATGTTAGGTTTTAGCATTCAGACTTTTTAGAGAAAACAAGGGTTTCTATGAATTGTATGAGGAGCTAATTCCTTTCTTTCTTGATCGATTAATCGAAGCATCGCATCGACAATATCGTGAGTTTGATCTATTCCTTTTATTGTTTTCTTATAGTCTTATCTTTGGTTTTCAATTCATACATATCTTTTGTGATTGCTAGGTGTACAACTGGTCTAATTGCTTAGCATTGTTTGATTGCTAGTTTAGATTGGTCAAAGGAATTCATTGTTTGATTGATCTTTACATTGTAGCAACCCAATTTCATTGATTTGTATATGTAATCATCATTAGTGAATTAGGGCAAATATTTGACTCACATGTTAAATACGAAACGTGCGTTAGTATTGCATGTTTTTTTTAGATTTCTCTAATTCTTATTGCTATTATCAAATTGAATCTAATCGTTCGCTTAGGTTATTTGATAGTTAGGTTATTGGGTAATGCTGATCACGCCTTTTAGCTACTACTAAGGAGAGATTTGAGAATTTTGATTCCACGATAGAGTAATTGAGATTGATAGAGGAATAGTGATAACTAACTAGGACCGATTAGTTGATGCATTGTGGGATTTAATTGATCAAGATCCGTTTTACTATTGAATTACATTTCACAACTTGCTTTTGTTCACTTTAGTTAGTTTGATAAACACAACTCTCAATCCCCCATTATTTGTTACTTAGACACTTAATTCATTACATTTGACAACCCATTTACCTGTGGATACGATCCCTACTTTCCTACTACTGTTGCTAGAATTTAGGATTTATTTTTGGTAGATAATCACGACTTTAGTCTCACCAGGTTACAACCCTCCGGGGTATGATCCCTCGACCGCACATTTTCAACCACCATCGAGTTTCGACCATCGGAATCCCGTCCACCACCCACCATATCCGGATCAAGCCACACATTGGAACTTCAACTACTATGATTCGGATCCCCACTACCCCTTTGGAGACCGTCCCACCTAGTCTTGTATTGTCAACGCGGCCATTGCCTAGTTTAGTTTGGGGTGGAGTTCTCCTTTGTGTTTGTGTATTAATGGTGTTGTGGTGTGGTTTTTGTTGCGGTTGATTTCATGTTGTCGTTGATGGTAGCCCTTATTTGGTAGTTTTGGCTCATATTAATGTGTTCGGTTTGCTTTGCTAGGCTTGTTTATGCATGTCTTATGCATCATCGTGTGATGTTTTTAGCCTTGGCTTTATCTCACCCTATCATAGTGATTGTTGATGATGATGATGTTTGATCGCATTGTGATGCTTGGTGATTGATGATGTGATTGTGTGCTCATTGGATGACTATTTTCATTTAAGATGCGTGATTTATGCTCCCATTCAATTCCCTTTGAGTCGAATTTTTGTTCATTGGGGTATTTAATCTAAAAAAATTCCTAAATCCAAATTTGCTCCCTTTTGTAATCCAAATAGTGGAATCACCTGTATAAATTTATTTCATTTGTTTTATTTTTCTTTATTAAAAAACCAGAAAAATTAGAAAATAAGAAAAAAAAAAAGCAAGACAATGTAAATAGTTTTTGCTTTCCCCCAAACGATCTAGAAATTTTTCTACTTTTCAACTTTTTAGAAAACCATGCCATTAGACAATCCTTCTTGCACCATTGCATTTTAAATAAGTATTTTCCTTGCCTAAGATTTTGACTTTGAGGCTACTATTACGATTAATTTGTTTTTGTCAATTTTGTGAGTTGAATGCTTTGTGTGATTACTCTCCCAACATGACATTATTGTGCTTGACAACGCTTTTTCCATAAACACTTTAGAAGAAGGTGTGACCGCCCCCTACCTTGGAACACTTCCGCCACCAATGAAGCTTTAATAAGCCGCTTTGGAAATAAATCCCCTTTCATTACGAAATTTCAAGGAAAATCGGCAAGACCCAATGCAGGTGGAGCCACCAAAAACTTGCATCAATTAAGAAAATCGGAAAGAATCGTATAAGTGGAGCCACCAAAAATATATCCCCATTCCTCAATAAAGTGGTATAACTATCACCCGTGGCAATGCCACACGAATAAAGTGGGAATTTCCCATCACCAATAAGATTTGGCAAGACCCGATAAGGGTAGAACCAATATTCCCAATTTCCAAAATCCCAAAAAAAAATAGTTGCAAGTAAAAATCCCAAAAATTGATTTTTCTTTGTTATCTAGTTTTGAAATGGGGACACCTTAGCCTCACAAAAAAACGTTTGTTGAATAAACCACAAATTCTATACATATTCTCAACCTCTTTTTTCACAAAATTTTAGTTGTCAAGCACGATTTTGGACTATCCTTAGCACCAACTTGTAGGAGTCGGGATATGGGGTCTGCGAGACTAAACCCACACTTGAGGACTTTCTCACCTCCCTCCATGCTTCTTTGTCAACGTGTAAGGGGGGGTAACCTTGTGGGCTTTCAAGTCTTCTTTGGTGGGATCCGTAGTTCGCAAATGTTTTAGTGGATTTGGTAGATTGTCTAATGTATGTGGTTACCTTTTAAGTTGCATTTTAGGATAATTTCTTTTTAGTTAGGGGAAAAGCGAAAACCTCCTAAACTCCCTTTTGGGCTACGACGGTAGTCACTTTTGAGGGAAGTGACTTATTCTGTTCGTAATCAATCTACATTTTGTTGCATGTGCTTAAATGATTTGATTGTATTCCAAAAATTTTCTCGCAAGACCCTCCTTGCCTCCCAAGGGGTGTCCATCCTCAAGGACACCCTAGAGTGGGAGTTGAAGGGTGCGGAGCATTCTAAAGCTCAATCGGCTATTATAATAATAAAATGGTTATTTTGTTGGTTCGTAGGTTTGTATTTGTTTGTTGTAATAAGAGTAGTTTGTATCTAGTTGTGTCTCGATTTTGAGCTTGTTTCCCCCGTTTTGCATTGTGATTTGATTTGACTTACTCGGGGATGAGTAAGAGTTCAGTGTGGAGGAGTTTGATATACGACTATTTTCGTCCCTTTTTCCGTGTGATTTATGCATCCTGTCCCCTAATTTTGATGTTTGGATAGCTATTTTTCCACCATTTTCATGTATATGCTTGTCTTGGCTCAATTCAATGTTATTATGCAAAATTTAGTACATTTCCTATCTTGTACGAGAATCGGGTTCTGCGGTTTGGTTTAGCTTTTGTAGGAATACCTACGGAGCATGTTGTAGCGGAGCTGGAGGCACGAACGAGCCAAGGAGCGGAAATAGAGCTTGGAGCAGGACCTTAGGCACGACTAACGAGGAAAAATGGAGCAAAGAGAAGAAGACACGAGCTATGCTCGGCCATCCGCTCGTCGAGCAGACCGTCTAGCGTATGTGCGACACGTAGCAGATCGCCGAGCCAATGTTGGTTTATTAGAAATTCATGTTTATTAGTTGGTTAATTAGTTTACTCATCCACGTTTGAAGCTTGATCCAATTTTCATGCTTAGCATCATGCTTAGGGCCTTATTAATTGTAATTAGTGTTGGTTAAATGATTTGTGAATATGGGTGTGGGGAATATGACAAAGTTGGTATCTTTATGTGGGGAATTGATTTATTGTTATGTATCTCATATGATTTATGCCTAATTGCTACCGTTATGGTTCTAATTGCATGATTGCCTAAGATGTACACTTGAGTAATTTGTATCCCTCACTAATTAGGGTAACATAACGGATTTGAGACGCAATTAAGCATAATCGAGTAAGATTGTTTGGTTAATTGCATGAGTGATTTAATCGATTAGTCGTGAATTAGATTAATCACTTGAGAGGGTTTTTAATAACTTGTTGTACTGTCCCTCTTTTTGCATGAATCAAATCCTTAAGTGTTGTTGTTAATTCCCTTAATTAAAGAAACCGTCTTTGTTGCATAAACTTCACTTAAACTCCCTAACCCCTTAATTAACGGTTATCACTTTAAAAACTCCGCCTTTATTTGGCTAAATAGTTAATTAGCGATAGTTATTATATAGATTCTCTCATCTTAATTAGATTAGACAAAAATTAGAGTTAAAATCGTTAGACAATCATCCCCGTCCCTGTGGATTCGACCCTAGCTATACTAGGATAGATTAGACTCGCTTGGACTAATTTTAGGCGTGTGAGATCCTCATTATGATTTTGTAAAATAATGTTTGGTCGTTGTTGTTGTTGGTGTTGGTGTTATATTTAGATCCTTTTTGGGCCTGGTTACTAAAAATTTATTTGATTTCATCATCTCGAATTTTGTTCAATGTTGTTTAGTTTTTAGACATACAGTGAAGTTCTTATGTTAGTAAGTCAAACCTATGCATATGTATATTAAATATGTTTAATTGGTATCATTTTTAATAACTTGACTATTGGTTGATGTGTCATCCAAACGGGGTAGGGGGTCATTAATTTCGAAAGAGTTTTAATTTCAAAAATATTAAATTAGATTAAGCAATGTGTTTAAAATATATATTCAATAGTGAAGAAATATGTCTATACTAAGAGTTAGTAATTGGTTTCTAAATTAAGTTGGACGTTATTGTGTTATGTAGCATTGGTTCATGAATTTTTCTATATAATTTGTTCTTTCTCTCCTTTTTTTTTTCTTGACTACTATTGTTTCATATTTTTTAAAATTTTCATTCACTTATATGAATCGAAATCAAGTTTAGGTTGAACATTATCCTATCATGTAGCATTGATTCATGAATAGGGCCTCTGTTCATCAATATGATTGAGTTGACCCATGTTCTACCACGTCAAGTTTTTGAATTTCTTGCATAATGTCACCTTTGATGCAAACCATCAGAGTAAATAATACTTTGAAATGATGACCATATAATAGGTTCTGAAATATATTTATTACATTCATATGTCACAAGTAAAGTACATTTCTTTCATATATTAAACAAAAAAAATGAGAGAGAGAGAATGATAGAGAGAGAAAGCAATCTTAAGCGATTCATGTACTATTCTGGTGATTTCTGAGATCCTGCCATGGCTAGACCAAAAATAGTAAAAAAACTCAAACAACAACTCGATTAGGAAAACTAGTAAGAAGAAACACAAAATCAGTCAGAAGAAGAATCCGAAAAATCAGGAGAGAATATGTCTGTCAACTTTAGATGCAAACAAGCACAGATCGGTCAATGAAATCTAGGATATTCCGCCGTTGATAATGTCGGATGAAGAAGACGTGTTAATGGATTCGATTGTGGAGGAAAATGAGGGTGGTCAACCTAAAGATGCAGATGAGGGAGGGAATGAAGGGTGGCAAACAGTGTCGCATCGCAAAGGTAACAACACTACCCACTCTATTTCGACTGTTAACCCAAGAAAATTGATTCAGTTAACTAGTGAGGATGTTAAAGAAGGAATGGAATACTGGAGTAATGCTATGGTGTGTTATGTGATTGGTGCTAACCCTCCCCCTGACACGATGCAAGGCTTTTTCAATAGGATTTGGGGGTAGAAAAAGGGTTAGATAAGGTGTCTTTCATGGCTAATGGAATATTCATAGTGAGATTCAAGATGTAATAGTCGTTCCTTAATCACTTTAATTAGCTTAATCACTCTTCTTAGTTATGGAATTAGATGATACCATTAAGTTTATTGAGGAGCTTTTACCTAAGGAATGTTCGGTTGAATTCTCAATCCAATGTCGTTTCAATATATTTCTTAATCGTGGAGAAAACTATTCTTAGTCGCTAAGTATGTAATCTCTTACTGTAAACCTGGAACAAAATTGCGATTGCTCCATTGTATCATTTGAGGAGCTTTCTTTGGTAAATATGTAGTCAAATGGCACAAGTTACAAGTTCATTGTCAACTTACACAATCTCAACCAACACAATTATAGAAGTTTGTGTGTAGTGTCGTGACAAGAAACCGATTCTATTTCATACACACGAGGTATCGAGACCCGAAGAATGTTTGAGATAAGCCTAAGACACGGGTTGATGTCATTGGACCGTGTCTTGAGCAAGTAGCTTGCTTGCTTGCCGCTAATATTACGACAACAACAGCTGCATATTCATTCTGCGTTTTCTCTCTCGTTAGAAACTCTTTTGAGGCGAAACAAAAGCCTATATTCATGTAATCCTTCATGGCTACAACTTTTTAGAAGTATACAATTCCAAATTCTTTGATTATCATCACGAAATTTTCCCATCACCATGAGGTGTCCTATGCACGCAGCTGGACTAGTTTTGGTGTTTTGGTCATATCTCATTCATTTGTTCATTGGAGGCCGATTCATGGAGGTTTTGGATGCTTGGTTTTGCGGTACGGAGCCGTTCAGGATAGCTAAGAGCGTAAGTTCATACTTACCATGTCCTATGCTTGTTGTAAGCAATCTGAATAAGTTTATTGCTAATATGGGATGTTCTAATTATGTGTGTTTTATAATTTACGTGTTTTATCATTTTTTGGTGCATGGAAACACGGTTTTGCACATACTGTATCTTTTTGGTTACTAGTGCCTGCTTAAGTCCGTACTTACTGGGTTCTATGATTTTGTATCAATAATATGAGTGGTGTTATGAATCATATGACTCTGTTTAGTGAATAGTATATGATAAGTCGAATCATGTTTCATGTGAATAGTGCATTTGAGGGCGAGTAGTGCATGGTTATGCATCATAATGTGCATTATCATATGAGTATGTACTAGTAACCGGATGTTTTGAGATGTGAAAGTGGTCTATGTCTATATGATCTATAAATTGAGTGAGTAGACTTGCATCGTACATGTACATGATATATGGTTTAAATATATATATATATATATATGAGAGTCGAGACCTGAGTACTAGGGATTCGTCTCAATCCCGTATTTGAAGTGAATGTTGTTAGGGTGATTAACGAACTATTCAACTGATGTATGTTATTCAATTGTTAGAGGTGATTGACGAACTAATCACCCAATGTAAATGAATTGTTGTGACTAGTGATTGACGAGCTAATCACCTGATGTAAATGTATTGTGGCTGATTGGAGGACCAATCACCTGTTGTTTGACGTCTTATTAATTGATGGCTGACGCACTATGTGTAATTAAGATGGCAATTTGGTTAAGGAGCCTCAATAGTTTGATGGGTGAGTACCATGAGGTGATGAACGTGTGACCGAAAGCCGTAACCTCAAATTTGGGTTGCATGACTGAAATGACCCTGATGGGCAATATTGATTGTCGCCTTAGGAGAGATTACCTCAAATTTGGGTAAGGACCTCCAAGGGGTGTGCACACTAAACTATTAAGGCTTGCGAAAATGAGGGGAAGACGTTCCCCAACAAGCGAGTGAGCCCGCAATGCGATCTTTGCCGCCCTCATGTCTTTCCCTTACCTATTGCCAACGAATGTATAAATTGAATCGTCCAAGCTATGTGTAGCATTGACGAGTTGTCCTCTGAGCATTATTGTATGTGTTAAATGAAGTATATAGTCTAATTCTGAAATGAATCTACGAATGATATGCTATATGATTCGTGAATTATGTGTTAGGGATAGAGCATGTGCTCCAAGCTAAGGTTACATTGGGATGTTTATATGTAAGTTAGTTCAATGATTGTATTATCATGTGACATGATTTGAGAATTGATTTGTTGTACTTGACGGAGGAGTCTATACTTGACAAGTAGGTTGTAGATGATATTAAACCTGATATGACACGAGTTGGTCTAATATCGTGGTCTATGTTGTTTGTGAGCCCTAATATGTCGTATGAGCGCTTGTAATGTCTTGCCGTATTTATCGGTCTGTGCATGCGGTTCTATTGCCAAAGCCATGTTATATGCACTGATATTATTCTATTTTTTTCTGCAAATGGTCAGGGCACGAGTAATGGGTGTGCTCACCCGATCTTCGTCGGTCTTGGGACCGTTATGTGTCGGACTAATGAGGGAAGGTGTACCTCAGTAGTCCTATATGTGTGTCTTAAGTACGATGAACTTACCAGCTTTTGTTGAGTTACCCCTGTCCATTCAATTCATTGGAATGGGTAGTGTCGTGTTTTGTTAAATGTGCAGGAGTACGAGTATAGGGTCACATACTTGTGGAGAGGACGAATCACCAAGTCTAGTGGAAGTCGGGTTGTAATAGACGATGCTAGGGTAATGATTCAGGTTCAGGTCAATCAGGATTTGCCCACTTTAATCAAGTTTCTAGATGATAAAGGGAAGACAGTGGAGCAAGTCATTGAGTATGAATGGCAACCAAGTGTGTGCACAGTTTCCAAAGGCATTGGGCATAAATCTGAACAGTGTCGAAAACAGCCCAACCTAGGGTGAGACAAGTTTGGAGACCTGTTCAACAGGCTGTTGAAAGACCTGTAACTAGGACTATTCAGCAACCTCAGACCACTAATTTTGTTACCCCTCCTAATAGTGGACAAGGCCAGTACAATAACACATCTGCTAGGAATTTGAATAGACAGCTGATCCTGACCCCTTAAGTGACACAAAATCAAAATGGTGTCTTGGGGACTGAAAGTGCTTCTTTTACTGATATAATGAGGATGAGAAGTAATAGCATAAGGGAAGGAAATGGTAATTCAGCCATGGTCTTGTGGACCATGGCTAGCATAGGATTCCTGAATGTGAGAGGCCTAAACACTCCAGCTAAACAAAAGGAAATTAGGTGATTCATGGAAAATTATAAAGTTGGATTGTTTGGTCTCTTGGAGACTAAGGTGAAAACTAGTGCTCTCGCTAGATTGCACCTTAGGGCTTTTGCTGGTTGTTCTTTGTGCAAAATAATAGCTTGTATCCTGAGGGGATAATTTTGTTATTATAGGATTCTTCTAACTCATATCCAAGTTCTTAGGAGTAGTGTGCAACTCATTCATGTTGCAGTGAATCAGATAGGAGGTAGTATGAGCTTCTCAGTCACTTTGAATTGGTATATGGTCTCAATGAGGGTAGGGAGAGAATGAACCTTTGGAAGGAGCTGATTGAAATTAGTAATAATAATAGAGGTCCTTGGTGCATCATGGGTGACTTTAATAATGTTTTGTTTCCAAATGAGATAATTGGATCAAAGGTTGCACATTCTAAGATAGTTGACTCTCAGGAGTGTGTGATTAAATGTGGAGTTCAGGATATAAGGGCTGATGGATGCCAAAGTACTTGGAATAATAAGCAGGATATGGACAAGAGAGTTTCCATTAAGATTGATAGGGCCTTAATCAAGTGGAGTGATAGAGGCAGCACAGTGCTGCGCTCTACCCTCATACAGCACACATTGGACAAAGTGAGGAAAGGGTACCGGAGCAAAATTTAGTAAAATCCAGTCAAAACAGCAATTGTAGGGAGGAAGGGCTTGTAAGCAAATAAAAAAAAATTGAAATTCACCCC
>JBBYHQ010309627.1:0-17539 GCA_038382645.1 Spergularia azorica | reverse complement strand
TTAGACTCCATATTCCTAAGCAAATTGAGAGCACCAGCATTGTCACCATTGCGACAAAGACCTTTGAACATAACACCATAGGTAACAGAATTCGGTTCAAACCCTAACTCAACCATTTTACGCAACAACCGAACAGCATGGTCCAACTTACGGCAATGAATAAGACCATTGAGCAAAGTGTTACAGAAAACCTCGTCAAGAGGATAACCAAGCTTAACCCGTTTGCCGAGGAGAGAAAAGGCATAATCAACACGCCCCAAGTGACAATAACAATTGGTGAGAATACCAAGCAAATGCTTATCGATACGAAAACCCGAAAACTCAAGGTGATTACAGAGATTAATTACATGGGCAAAAGGGGGGTCGGGTTTAATCTTGGACATTGCAGTAAACAACTGCGTAAACACAATAATTGAAGGTTTCGGCCGCAAAGTATACATCTTTTGGAAAATTGAAAGGGGGATTTCTACACTTGAAAACCCTAATTTGCATTGTTCTCTAATTGAATTGAGAAATGATTAACGATCATGAACAAGGGTACTAAATTTGTAGGAATGACATTGAAATTGAAATGCAGAACGAATGAAGAAAAGGGAAGAACATTTACCAGGTAGAAATCTAGTTTGAGCTGATAACGGTAGGAAACCCAGTTTAGTCATCTTCATCAACAAGTTTCCACTTCAATGGGAACCCCAATACATAGATTAAGGAGGAGGAATGGTGGAATGGTGGAATCTTAGCATTTTCGTTGTTTGGTTCATTTACTAATCGGTTTTGGCAAGGATCAAAGTTGGCGTAGCGGTTAGAAAGTCAATCTGCCCGGGTTGTCCGGCGTTTAAATCCTCAAACCCCCACCCCCACAGCGATAGCTGCTCCTTTGTACCAATAAATAAATAAAAAACTAAGGGTTTGTATTAAGTTAATAACTTTATTTCCCGCTGATTGAAAAGAAACCAACTACAAATCTATCACGAAATATCAGCATCGATTCCGTTTAGTGATTATCGAGACCAAACATAGGAGTAACTTCCTTACTCTTTACTCTTTAGTGTGTCCGAATCTAAACTAGATATATCCCTTTAATCACTACCGAAATAGTATGACATTGGATGAAAAAAGAAAGTATTTGTGTTTCACGGGTGTAACATACCCATATATTTTATCATCGAAATAAACATCAATACCCCGACGCACCTATCTTTCGAGTAGTTTCTCATACGTCGGTACAAGATTTGACAGTGTCAAACTACAAACAACACAAATGACAACTTCGGTACGATGACAAGGACATGAACGAAGTATAAGCGGCAAAAAAATGTGAGATTCACAATTGCTATTTACAAAGCGGGGGAATTGTTGCTTTGATACTAAGGTAATACATGAACTGATAACTAACATGAGGCAACATGTGTGAGACAAACAGAAGAAAATTGTATCTGTTTTCGGATGCAGCTTCATACTGGAGGACCTCTAGAAGCCTATATACGCGTCAACTGGTAGTTATATACAGCGATCATACTAGTATTTGGTTCGGAGGTTCAACCAAATGGGGACTGCAAAATGGTTGTAACGAGAGGACCTTCATAAAAAATACCGAAAGATACCCTCAGTTCCATCTCTTCGAGTTCTTTAATCCCTTGGATTTTGATTTTGCCTGCTGGAATGCCTGCACTTTCTGCTTCTTCCGAGCCTCCTTCTCCGCCTGTTAAACCATGTGTTAGTTATGCTCAAGCTGATTGAGAAGAGAGAGTATTATCCTAGGCCAGGAGCAAGCCAGTAAGAACCCACCTTTGACATCTTGGATTTGGCTTTTACTTTGGTGTTCTTCTCGTCAAGCTCTGCCTCCCGTTCCAGCTCTCTTTCCCTTGCATCTAGATTTTTCTCCAAGTAATACTGCATGATAATTCAGAATCTATAAGCCTCAACAAACAAACTTGAATAGGACTTCTGCATTGCATAAGCATCCGGAACACTGGTATATAAATTCATAGTGTTGTAGGCCCATTAGAGAAAGAAAGGAGGCTAATTTCAGGAAGAAGGGACAGATCTAAAAAATTCTGTCTACCGATTTAGCGTAATCCAAGAATCCTTCCACAAAGAGAGGAGAAAATGAGATACAATAAGACTTACATTGTAGTCACCAATATAGTCTTTTATGTATCCGTCGTGGACTTCAATCACCCTGTTAACTATTTGACGAATAAAGTATCTATCATGAGAAACTGTAATCACTGTACCATCATACTCTTGTATTGCTTCCTGAGAAATAATTAAAACGTGGATATAAGATTTAATGATAAAGATAGCTAGGAGAATTGCACTAAAGAACTGTGCAGTAGCGACGAACCTCAAGCATCTCTTTTGAAGGGATATCCAAATGATTTGTGGGTTCATCTAGAACCATTAAGGTTGAAGGCTTGACCATGAATTTGCAGAAGGCCAAACGCGCCTGCCCAAGCAGAAAATCAAAGTGATAAGTCTTTTAAAAAAAGTCCAGCTGCTGAACAGCTCAAGAGCAAGATGCGGAAACAATTACCTTCTCTCCACCACTTAAGAGGGAGACCTTTCTATCAAGCATGTCAGCTTTAAAGTTGCATCGCCCTAAAAGACCTTTTATGTCATCAGTTCTCCAATCTTCCGCAACTTCTTCCACAGTCTGGAGCACCGTTTTATCCAAATCCAGCGCTTCAGCCTGGAAACAGAGAAATCAAACCTTTAGCAATTAGCATTACTTGAGCTACAGGTGGTCACCAAGTAGACTTTGGGTGATTTGGAAAGGGTATACTCCATAGAGACAACAATCTATGCCAACCAGAAAGTTCAATAACATTGAAACCACATAGCCATAGTCATATACCTGATTCTGCCCAAAAAAATTTGGAAGAACATTGTGCTCCCCAAGAATAACTTCACCAGCAGTGGGCTTCTCCAAATTCCGTATCAGTTTTAATAAAGTGCTTTTCCCACACCCATTAGGACCAATGATTGCAATTTTCTCCCCTCGCTGAATTGTGAGATTTGCCTTACGAAATAACACCTGGCACAAAGACAAGTAAATACTTGTAAGATAATTGAACATGAGCCTCACACTTAAGAAGAAAGGGCACGCAGCTTAACTCACATTATCGCCATAGCTAAAGTCCAAATTGTTAATAGTTACAACTGACTTTCCACTTCTTCCACGCTCAGGAAACCTGATCTTCATTTGTTTCCTAATGAAAGGCTTCTCAACTTGCTCCTCGTCTTGAAGCTTTCCTAGTTTCTATTAAAACAATAATCGAAGTTGCAAAGATAAATTAGGAATCCACAACTAAATGCAGTATGATGCTTATGATATAACAGAAGTATTATACATAACTTGAGCACAAACGAAATAAAATAAAGTAAGATAAAAACTTGCAAATTACAGATTCAAGAGCCCACCCAAAAGCAATGAATTCATGTATTCAAAAGAGAAAGATGAATCCCCTTTCAACATAAATCTTCTGATATGTAATCATGTCATAAATTCCCTCATCAATTCCAAAACAAGGCAATAATCCTACTATAGTACTGTCCAAAGATGCAATTGTGAAGTAGAATTTCACAATGTGCACCACATTCTCCAGAAGTGAAGAACACTAAAAATCAGCAGTAAGCAGTCTTCATAAATTACTAGCAAATGACACCAATGACATCAAAATCCGCACAATCAACACACCCTAGAACCAATGATAAGATTTTCAAACGCAAGACTAAACAAGTCAAAGACTCAAGATACTACCTAGTCACCTAGATGGTAAAATTCTTTTTTAAGTGCTAGATGGTACAAAATCATCCACAACAACTGTGATTACCATGTCCTATCCACTAGTACCCTCAACATTAAGTAAATAAACAGCAACCCACAGCATCTAAATAAAACCGGAAAGAAAGTGATAGTTCTAATGCTAGTATACAACAGCTCAACCTTAGTGTGTCGTGCAAACTTAGAAAGACTTCATATAATTTACCTTCTCTGCAGAAGATGCTCGGCCAGTGCTTACTCCAGAACCGACCCGGTTGATCAAGTCCTTTGTTTGTTCAATTTCTTTCTGCTGCTTCTCCCAAGCAGCAAACTGAGTTTCAATCCAAGTTGCCTTTGAGATTATATAGTCAGAATAGTTCCCAGGAAATGTCCTAGCCACTCCCATTTCTGTTTCCACAATTTTGGCGCAAAGCTGGTCGAGGAAAGCCCTGTCATGAGATATGATGACCATCGGAACATCCAGCTGGTTAAGATATTGCTCAAGCCACTCAATGGTATCAAGATCAAGGTGATTTGTAGGCTCATCCAAAAGCAACAGATCAGGATCCTGCAATGACAGAAACATCTTAATCAAAACTCGAAAGCCAACACATTCAATCAGCAACCCAGCACACGAACATTGAAAGCATACAGAACAGAACTAGATTCATGTGCAACCTTTTCTCAATGTTCCCACTGATGGTATACTTAGTGTAAGCGAGTTCTAAGATCACATCTTTGGAAAATAACATTGAAAGCATACAGAACAGAACTACAATCATATGCAATCTTTTTTCAATGTAACATGTCGTTAATAATCAACACATCGCGATAGTTTTGCAAAGCAAATCCTCATCTTTAAACTGTAGGAATAAGTATCACGAAATCTCGAATTCACACAAAATTCTGTGTTCCATAACTGTCTCTCCCAAATGACCTCATTGTCTCAAACTTGCACTACAAGTCTACAACTCAATCAGCTTAATGTAACTTCTACTCCATAATACATGGGAGTATGAGACTAGTATAAAGAGTAGTCTTTACTAATACTAGCTTAAATACTCATATTAAACATAGCAAACAAAAATCATTATATGACATAGCATAAACATTAAAAAACAATGCGAATTCTCTATATAGCTAAACATAGGTTAAAAATTATATTCAAACGAAACGTAAAGAAACAAAGAAAACGGAGGGAGTATCATAGTTCAATCCCAATACCTGAAGCAAGATCTTCCCAAGAGACATCCTCATCTGCCATCCACCACTAAAAGAAGCAACCAACCTATCACTATCCTCGGGCGAAAACCCGAGTTCAGGAATCAACTTATTAATCTTAGCATCAACCATATCCAAGTCCACAGCCTGTGCCTTCTGCTGAAGTCTATCAAACTCATCCAACAACCTCCCCATCAAATCCAAATCCTCAACAGCACCCTCAATTGCCTTTTGCACCTTCTCAATCTTCTCAGAAACCTCCATTTCTTCCTTAAATGCACTCATAAACTCCTCTTTCACAGTCCTACTCAATGAAACCTCAAATTCCTGGCTCAGGAACGCGATTTTCATGTTATTTTTAGCCTTAATTACATTCCCTGAATCCGGCTCCTCTAACCCTGATATAATCCTCATTTGTGTAGTTTTACCTGCCCCATTTACCCCAACTAACCCAACTTTTTCACCCTTTTTTACCTCCCAACTCACATTTTTCAACACAGTAGCACCCTTATAACTCTTAGTAATGTTCTCTAATCTTACTCCAGAAGATACACTTGAAGCCCCAGAATTTGACTGCCTATTATTCCCCCTTCTTTGATCATAATCACTGCTAGAATCCCTAGAAAACAATGCCTCGATTTCTTCCCTACTTTGGGTATCTGGGTCGGATGTTTCCACTGCTAAAGCTGACAATTTTGATGAAATTTGGGATAATTTGAGCCTAGGGTTTGTGGGTTTTGAAGATTTTATCGAATTATTACCAAAGTTTGAAGCTTTAATCGTATGAAAATGTGAATGAAGTGGTAAAAGTGAAGACTTCCGAGCATCTAACAAATTTGAAGAAGAACCAGTTATAAATGGTGATGAAAGAAGCTCTAAAGTGGAAAACTCCATTGTAATTACCAAAAAGATTGAATTTTGGGAAGAGTTTTTAGTGGGTATCTTCAATTTCACTCTAAAATCTCCCTCCCAAATGAAAGTTGAGCTTAAAAATGGTAAAAATCAGTAAAAATGGAGGGTTTTTTTTTTTTCTGGGATAATAAGAGCCAGACAGAAGAGGAGAGTGAAAGAGTTTTTGGGCAGTTTATAGGAGTATTGTTGTTGAAGCTTTTGAAGAGATAACGCCGGATTGGCAAGACTTGGTGCAAGTTTGTGGCACATATTGTGCTACCAAAGTGCCCAAAATCTAGGCAACCCCACGATTGACTGCCACGTGGCTTCCTTGTGTGGGAGGTTAGACTTTGGAGGTTAGTTTTGTCATCTTGTTTGACATCAAATAAAATTGAGTCGATTAGGTTCTATGGTGTTGTAGCCTTGTAGGTTACAACTCGATTACGGAATGTTTTGAATTTAAGTTAACGAAAGTCAAATACATTAACAACAACATCTTTAATCCCATTGTTTTAAAGGCTCCCGTTATAAGGCGATGTAAGGGGGAGTCAGATCGACGCAAGCCTTACCCCTATTGAAACATAGGGAGGATGCGCACGGATGACCCAAAATGAAAATTGTTTCGAGAATAGCACTGACTGACTACTATTTCACAAAATAAGAAGCACATACAATTTTATGAGTGTTTGACTCCATGGAAAATGGAAATGAGAAAGTCAAATACATACAAGAATAAATTTGGATTCAAATTTGGTTTTAAGTTTTCAATTGCAAGCAAAAAAAAAAAAAAAATTATAGAAAAGTTGATGTCGAAAGTAAATAAGATAAACTTGAGAGTTGAGATTGATGAAATGAGATGTGCAAACATATGATCCAATGTATTTGTAACCCTTTGTCATTTTTGAGTTAGTGAGTTATTGAATGTGGCTGCGATGAATATGGTATGCCATGTTAGAGCACGTGTTTAATAAAAATAATATGTGTGATCGATATGAACACAGTTCATTACATTGTGTATTTTTGTTCCTAATCGTATGTGTAGATGTTTATAGTAACATTTTGCATGAGTTATCTACTGACTCTTAGATATGGAGTTGACCATATGATTATACGATCGAATGCCTAGTTGGAGAAAAGAGTGATACGCATGTAAGGGTATAATCAAGTTAAAAGATTGGAAAATAGCATAAAGGGTTAAAACACGAGGAGAACTACACGCTGAAAGAAGGAAGATTATTAGATAATAATTATGAATTCACGAGTATAATATCCTGAATTTTCGAGATATTTTATAATTATATTTTAATGAAATCAGTTACAATTTAATGTCGAGTTTTGATTTTGAAAAAAAAAAAAGTTAACACCACGGTTTCTATTCTTCCTCACGCACGCTCAACACACCCGTCGCCCCCCCCCCAATTCGATTCTCGTTCGTTTTAGTTCGTTTTTGTGTTTCTTATGCTTAATTAGTTGTTATTATTGAGATTTTTGGAATTATCATAATTTGTAGAATTAATTTCTGATTTTTTGTAATTTATTTATTAATTTTCGGATTTTTGAAAATCAAGATAAGTGATTTATTATATCTAATTTGGCCTAAAACATGAGTTTTTGATAGTTTTTGCATTAAGTGTATGTGAATGATGTGATTTTTCTGCTACAAATCATAATTTTGAGTGATTTTTTAATCATCTGATTTTGTTCTGATTGGTTATTTCTGTGACCCACTAGATATTAGAAGCCTGCATTCATGTATTAATTCTCTGGATATATTTTTGTGAATAAAGTTGTCAACTTTGTTGTGAAATGTGATGTGGGTTGGTGAATTAGAGGTGGGTTTGTTAATTGGTGTTGATAAAAAGGGGTAAACTTTCGCAATTTGGGCGAAAATTTTCAGTGGCCGTGGGAGAAATGAAATGATCATTGAAAATGGATGTTGGGTGTTTAGTAAAGAATACGCTTGGGCAGTCAATGAATTTGTTTGATGCACCAACGCAGGTTGTATGCGATGAATTTCGCAGCATCATTGTGCAAAAGAGTAAGCATCAGTGAATTGGTCACCAGTGTTCCTGCTTATGCCAGTGCAACTGGTATTGCTCTTTGCTTATTTCTATTTTGCTTTACCAAACATTGCCTTTTTTTATTTGTTTCATTGGTTTATAATATTTCACCTGTAATACGTGTTTGTAATGTTGATTGCAAACGTAGATGTCTCTACTGGGGGATTGGCGTTAGTGTTTAGGCGCTGGGCTACAAAGAAATCTGCTGGATCCTCGAAAAATGGAAGAGATTCCAAGCCAAAAAATCTTGGAGTGAAGAAATTTGGAGGAGAGGTATGGTGCTGCTTTATCATTTTGTGTAAGGCATAGTTAGTGTACTGTTGATGTTTTTCCATACGTGGTGGCCATTTGGAATACTTGAAAGAAAAACTATGAGCTTTCTGTGGAAACGAATTACAATTTGTAAATGTCAATAACTTGTGTTTTAAGATTAATAGGAAATTGGTGTTTTTGTAAGCATCTTATTTGACCTTGTCCATCATCTAACAAAGTGGTTGTGTCTTACTTTTTACTGTAATAGTTAAGTTTGCCTCTTGCACATCAGATCTTCTTAGCAGTTCCAGTCCGGTTTCATTCAACAAGTCTTACTTTCGCCGTATGGTTAGGGTAATAGGATTACATTGTAGAGTAGTTAAATTGCTTTCAGGGTTGAATACTGTAGCTAGTTTCGATTAAATTGCAAAGAGAACTCTCAAGTAACATTACAATGATCACATCAATAGTCCTTTTTTTGGTCCAAAGGAAATCCAATATAAACTTGAAAAGGTTTTCCCGAGAGAATAGATGCAGAGGCATCTAAGACTACATATTCCGTGTTCTAACTGCTTAATCTTGGGTGCTTGCAGAGAGTGATACCTGGAAATATTATTGTACGGCAGCGGGGAACCCGTTTCCACCCTGGGGATTACGTGGGGATTGGAAAGGACCACACCCTATATGCACTGAAGGAAGGCAATGTCAAGTTCGAAAAGAATAAACTTACTGGTCGCAAATGGGTGCACGTTGAACCCAAGCATGGACATATGCAGAAGCTAATGGAACTCTGGACGTGAAGACAACATCATCCTAGACTGCCCTTGCTTGGATAGTTGGTTGATTTAATATGTACAACTTTATAGGCCCTGGTATATCGACATTCCGTTGGGTCTTTTCCTGATGTAATGCATAAATCCGGCTCTAGCAAGGAACTAGAATTGATAGAAGTGGTTTATCTTGTTTTTTGGCAGTGAAATTGATGTAAACAAGTTTGAAGCCTTTTCTGATTGAAATAGGGGCGAAAGTGGCGATTTGCCCCCTACACTTTCACCAATTGTGCAATTGAACACCCTAACTTCTAATTGAGCAATTTATCAGGGATCCTTAGCTTCCTCAGCTGTGATCCTTAACCTGGGATTCACTGTCAAGCACTTCTCAATGAGGTCAAACAGTTTATTCTCTTTGTCGTTGATTGTAAGAATTTGACATCCAAAAGTTCCTACAACATTTCAGATTACAGATAAGGAGGTATTAGTATGACAGTTGAAGTAGCTTATTATGATTTATGAGCGTCCAGCTCTTCAATAATTCGTACTAATCTTGTGATGTTTCCTTAATCGGTATGCAGGTAGGCAGTTCTGTTCCGTTGTTTTTGGGATCGCGCGAGTAGCTTGCTGTTTGGTCATCTCATTACTGCTCTCTGTTCCTTTTTCTTATGCTGCGCGATGTTATTAACTTTGTTTATGCTGATTTATTTGCAGGGGAGGGACTGTCATTATATTTCTCAGGGGATGCATTCATTACTAGTTACTATTACTATTATTAGTTATTACCATACGATGAAACAGTTTATCTCAAGATTCATGAAGTCAAATTAGAATATACGGAGTAACACAATTTGTAAAACAAACTAATGTGATCGAATTTGCCTACTACGTTTCTTCATCACAAGATTAAAAATACAACAACTCAAATATACAATACATGTACACATTTACAAAGAAAGATGACGCTATATACTTACAACAATCATTTTAAAATTACGCTATAATTACACGATTACAAGTATAAATGAAGAACGCGTAATTCTTGTGTGAGTCAATTTATAGCTTATATGCCTCTATCTATCTTGAGCTGCCACTTGCATTGCATGTGGCCAAAAGGAAAAGAAAAAACTTGTGCCATTTCCATATTTGGATAAGAACATTATTGCCACCCCAATACGTCAGAAGGAATCCCATTGGCATTAAACATTAATAAAGAAAAGATAAAATCAAGTCAGGTAAATTTAATTCCTCATTAATAATGATTTCCTTCCAAATCTACTGCAATCAGGAATTCAGGATTAGAAGGAAAAACACATTAAATTTTACCGACCTGACCAAATAAAAAAATAAAAGAAAAAAGATAAAATACAGCCAATATTTTTTTTTTTTTGGTACTAAAGACAAAAGAGGGGGTGCTCCGGAAATAATATAAAAAAACTAACTACGAATTAAATGGGGTGTCGAAACCCCAAAATATCCTTCCTTGAGATGAGTCGAATCTCATTAGGAGGGTATTCCATAACGATAAGTTTCTGCGTCTGATACTCGGTTGACTTCTTGATAAGTGTGATGTAGTTGCACCACCCAGCTTCCTTGTAAGATTAATGCTCTTCAATCTTGACTAGAGCGCATGGTAAGCCGATGACTACTTGTCCACTATTGATCATCTAAACACAAATCCCGTTGTCCATATGGATAAGGAGTTTCCCGAAGGCCATTAGCTTAGCAAGGAAGAACAATTTTTTCCACATATAAGCATTTTTCATTTCTCAACAATAATGTATTCCTTTTTATTTTAAGTCGTGTAGATAGAGCTACTATCCAATTCATAAATGGATGATACATACAACTGTACAAGCAAGCAAAAAAAAGAAGATACATCTCACCCATAATACTATGGCTTTGCCTAATCTAAGCATAGTCAGGTGCTCCATATATCACGGAAAAAGACGTAAAATTCAGGGATAACATGGATAATAGGAAAAAAAAAAAAAAAACAAGAGTGAAAACCGAAAAGGAGAAACCAAATACGGTGTATACATAAACCGACTTTAACAAAGAAAATAAAAATACAAACAAAAAAAAAATCATAAACGTATTCAGCCGTCAGATTAAAGTGAATCCGACGGTGGGCATCTAACTCTGAGTTAGGTTTTCCCTCTCTAAATATACACACACAATGTTACTGTATATTTATCCCTCACCTTGCGCCGTTTAACCTAAAATAATCAATTACTATAATTTAAATAAAAAAAATCTGATATTCATCTCAACCTTCCTCTTTGAAGATGTCGATCTCCAGGATTCTGAACCCGGTAATTTTTTTTTAAAAAAAGTAAAGAATTAATCTCTAATTTGGCGTCTGGAATAAATAAAAATGGGATATTTAAGTCATCTGATGTGTTTATGTAGAAGTTGTGATGAAATCTGTTTAATCTTAATACTGAAGATACAGAAGATTTGATCTTTATTCAAAATTGATCTTTTAATCTGACGTTGTAGAAAAGGAAAGAATTGATGTTTATTCTACAGTGAGTTGTTTGTTTGATCGAATTAAATTAAAATTAATTAATTAATTTAATAGATTGTCTTTGTTGTAGCTCTCTTGGTTCACTGTTCCAGAAAGCCTCAAAATCAGGGTAATTAATCTTATTATGCTTGATTTATTGTTGCTTTCTCTTAATTAATTTCTCTTAATTAATGTTTTGATTTTTTAAAAAACGGAATCAGCGAAATTCGCAAATGAGCCTACAGAATCAGAGCTTTCTATTGCCGAGTGTATTGCTGTTGGGATCGCGTGAGTAGCTTGCTGTTTGGTCATTTCATTACTGCTCTTATGCTGCTGCGCCGCGATGTTATTAACTTTGTTTATGCTGATTTATTTGCAGGGGAGGGGCTGGCATTATCTTTCTCAGGGATTGCATTAGGAAGCTGACGTAGGAAGGTGAACCTTGTGCTATATAAGCTGCTACTATGTAATCTAAACTTCAGGGGTTGGTTTGTTAGTTTGATGTGAAACTGGTGTATGTGAATGATGTGATTTATCTACACGTTTTCCATCAACTTTTAATCAAATGGTTAATGGTTAAATTGGAGTACTATGTTCGCAGTATTTTGTTGGCCGTCCCTGACTCCCACCCCCCTAAAATTGCAGATTTTCAACCTCAGCAGGTGTATTATCAATTTTGGTGTAAAGCTGGTCGAGGAAGCCCCTGTCATGAAATATGATGACCATCGGTACATCCAGCTGGTTCAAGCCACTCCATGGTGTCAAGATCAAGGTGATTTGTAAGTTCATCCAAAAGCAACAGATCAGGATCCTGCAATGACAGTAACATCTTAATCGAAACTCTAAAGCCAACACATTCAATCAGTAACCCAGCACAGGAAGCATACAGGACAGAACTACAATCATATGCAACCTTTTTTCAACGTAACATGTTAATAATCAACACATCGCGATAGTTTTGCAAAGCAATTTCTCATCTTTATACCGTAGGAATAAGCATCACGAAATCTCGAATTCGTTGTGTTCCATAACCGTCTCTCCCATGTTTGTGGCAAATCTAGCCCCAAAAACTTGGGGTAGCTTTCTTAGTACAAATTAATTTTTTTAAATTTTTTTCCTATTTTTTTGGAATTTTTTAGGCAATATTTTGACGTTTTCGGGAATTTGGGGTAGCCGGTGCACCCCAGGCTACCCCCTAAATTCGCCCATTGTTACCTCAGTGTCTTAAATTTGCACTACAACTCAATCAGCTCAATGTAACTTCCACTCCATAATACATGGGACTAATATAAAGAGTAGTCTTTCATAGCAAACAAAACAAAGACAATTATAAGACTCAACATAAGCATAAAAAAACAATGCAAATTCTCCATATAGCTAAACATAGGTTAAAAATTTTACAGTATCATAGTTCAACTCCAATACCTGAAGCAAGATTTTCCCAAGAGACATCCTCATCTGCCATCCACCACTAAAAGAAGCAACCAACCTATCACTATCCTCGGGCGAAAACCCGAGTCCAGGAATCAACTTATTAATCTTAGCATCAACCCGACCTAGGTTGCATATAAACGGGTTGGATATCCTCTGACCTGAACCCAACCCGTTTACTAAACGGGTCAAGAAGTTGCAACTTGAACCCGACCTGCCTTATAAACAGGTAACCTGAACCTAACCCACCAACCCATTTAAATAGGTTGTAAACGGGTCAAACGGGTCAACCCGACCTGTCAACCCATTAAACAACCCGAATTGACCCATTTTTTACCCGTTTAGGTGAATTTTCTTATTATTTTTCATTTTTTTTCCCCGGGTAAATGGGTCAACCTGGGTTAGACTTGACCCATGTTTGACATGTTTATGTAAGCGGGCCAGATCGGGTTATTTTCAGGTTGAAAGTCAGAACTTGAACCCAACCCATTTATCTAAACGGGTTGGGTAGGTCAACTCATATAGTTAAACGGGTTAGAAGCCATTGACCCAAACCTACGCTAAACGGGTCATTTTCAGGTCGGGTTGGCGGGTCAGGTTGATTTTTGCCAGCTCTAAACCATATCCAAGTCCACAGCGTGTGCCTTCTGCTGAAGTCTATCAAACTCATCCAACAACCTCCCCATCAAATCCAAATCCTCAACAGCACCCTCAATTGCCTTTTGCACCTTCTCAATCTTCTCAGAAACCTCCATTTCTTCCTTAAATGCACTCATAAACTCCTCTTTCACAGTCCTACTCAATGAAACCTCAAATTCCTGGCTCAGGAACGCGATTTTCATGTTATTTTTAGCCTTAATTACATTCCCTGAATCAGACTCCTCTAACCCTGATATAATCCTCATTTGTAAGTCGATCTATGGTGTCGTAGGTTACAACTCGATTAAGGATTGATTTGAATTTAGAATTTCTCTAACTTGTGCCCATGCGCGCACATGATAAGAATTCATTTCTTTTCTTAATTAAGTGATATTCTCCTGATTTAATCACAAATATTCCACAAAATTTCTTTTCAAGTGAGAATATCACTTAATTAAGGAAGGTTATTGAGTTCTATCATGTGCCCTATGGGCACACGTTAGAAAACCCGTTGAATTTAAGTTACAGAAAGTCAAATACATCAACAACAACATCTTTAACCCCAGTGATTTAAAGGCTTCCGCCATAAGGCGGGGTAAGGGGGAGTCGGATGCACGCAAGGCTTACGCCTATTGAAACATAGAGAGGTTGAGCACGGATAACCCAAAATGAAAATTGTTTCAAGAATCGCACCGACTGACTGCTATTTCACAAAATAAGAAGCATATCAGCTTTATGAGCCATTTTGCTTTATTCCATTATATCCCAAAAACCAAAGAATAAGTTTAGTCTTTGGCTCCATTGGAAATGGAAATGAGAAAGTCAAATACATACAAGAAGAAATTTGGATTCAAATTTGGTTTTAAGTTTTCAATTGCAAAACAAAAAAAAAATTATTATAGAAAAGTTGATGTCGAACGTAAATACGGAGTAAGATAAACTTGAGAGTTGAGATTGATGAAATGGGATGTGCAAACATATGATCCAATGTATTCGTAACCCTTGATGTCATTTTTGAGTTAGTGAGTTATTGAATGTGGCTACGATGAATATGGTATGTAATGTTAGAGCACGTGTTTAATAAAATGATATGTGTGATCGATATGAACACGGATCATCACATTGTGTTTTTTTTTGTTCCTAATCGTATGTGTAGATGTTTAAAGTAACATTTCGCATGAGTTATCTGCTGCTGACTCTTATATGTGGGGTTGACCATATGACTATACGATCGAATGTCTAGTTGGAGAAAAGACTGATACGCCTGTAAGGGTATAATCAAGTTAAAGGATTGGAAAATAGCATAAAGGGTTAAACACGAAGAGAACTACAAGGTGAAAGAAGAAAGAGTATTAGAAAATAATCACAAGAGTCTGTATTTTGCGGAAAACACATAACACGCTATATCTGCAAGTCCTAATGACAGATTTCTCAAAATTTGCATGAACCATCAACAAGAAAAAAACGCGTTTAAATTGATGGTGTATGAGTATTTGTTTTCCCGAAAACAATGTCCAAATACTAATGTTCTAATGCTTATTTATATGCACGAGTGAGTGAAATGTGAGTCCTTTAAGTAAATATGAAACTTATGATTCTCTTACAAGATGAAATGTATTATACCCCATTTATACGTATTAATTACTCGTTACTATTATTAGTTATTACCATACGATGAAACAGTTTATCTCACGATTCATGTGGCCAAATTAGAATATACGGAGTAACACAATTCATAAACACAAAACTAATGTGATCAAATTTGCCTACGTTTTTCCATTCACGAAATTAAAAATACAACAACTCAAATATACAATACACAGACCACACTATATACTTACAACGATCATTCTAAAATTACGCCATATTTACACGTTAACGAGCATAAATGAAGAACGCGTAAATCTTGTGTGAGTCAATCTATAGCTCTATGCCTCTTGTGGCATTTCCACGTAATTTCCACATTTGAGTATGGACATTATTGTCACCCTCAAAAAAAATATGCTTACGTCAGAAGGAAGCCATTCGCCGTTAGCATTAAACATTAATAAAGAAAAGATAAAATCAAATCAGGTAAATTTAATTCCTCATTAAAAATGATTTCCTTCCAAATCTACTGCAATTAAGACTAAATTAAAAAAAAAGCATTAAATTTTACCGACCGGACCAAATAAAAAAATAAAAGAAAAAAGATAAATACAGCCAATATAAAAGCAAAGAAGAACAATTTTTTTCCACATAATAAACATTTTCATTTCTCAGCAAATTTTTCCTTTCTCTTTACTTTTGGTTCGTTGCTTTCTCTCTCCTCTCAGGTACCTAATTCTCCCCCCTCTTTCTCTCTCCTCAAAATGTCAATTATACGCTTCTTTTTTCCCTCTCCCAACCCATTTTAAATCCGGGTATATTTTTTAATTTGTAGCTATTTTATTTTATTCTCATTTTTTTGGCTCAAATTGTGTTATAGTAGTAAAAAAAAAAAAATATTTTTATCTGTTTTATGATATGGGTAATTTTTAGCATGCTCTATAATTCTATATATTATATCATATCATCATTATGTTATGCTGAATTTGTTAATTTATATGTGGGTCTGTTGATTTTATTTTATATTATATTGTGAAGGTGAATTGGGATGAATCAGTGATGGGTTGTTCTTGATTTTGAATATGTTTTATTGATTTGAATTATCAGATAATTCAGCTTAGAATTGAGGTAGATTTGATTATGCATTAAAATAATTTATGCATGTTATTTTTTTTCTATTTTTAGATGATTTTTGGGTGATATTTAAGATTGATTAATTCAGCAAATTTAGATTTGGAATTTTGGGTTTGTGGATTGATGAAGGTGGTGAAAGTTGGTGTTTTTAGTAATTTAGTTTGAGGTGATCTCAGTTAAAAAAGTAAAGTAAATGATTTTTAGTTTTGGGTTAAAGGTAAAAAATTGGTTAAGATGTGGAGATTGGTTATTATTAGAGTGTTTGTGTGGTTATTATAATTGGATTGGATCAATAGATTGTGATGGAGTAATCTGACTTTCGGGCAAACGATCGAATAGAAGTGATCTAGGGTTTGTTTGTTCTGTTTTCGACTATCTAATGCTCGAAATGCAGAATATCGTGGGCTTGTTTTGGAAGTAAGAGATTAGTGATCTCCTTAAGGTTTGTAGGTAGTTGTGTGGCTTAGAAATTAGCTGGAGACTGATATATTTCTAAACTAGCCAACAATCTCGCGATTGAGTGGATGAAACAATAATGGTTAGTAATCGTTCTTGGATTAGGGATCGGCTTGTATCTGCCTTTTCTGGTTAGTGTTACCATGATCTTTACTTATAAGGTAACTGTTTGGTTAAAAGGTTAAAATCGCCATGCCATGCATGATCTCTTTTATATGGCATTATTCGTTCAAATTTGGTACATGCCTAGACATGCTAATAAATCGGTGCATGATTATTTCTTTGTAAGTGATGATTTTTTTAGATTTTGTTAGGAGAATTGGGAATTCTAACTTATAATTGATTTGATGCTAAATCTGTTAGTTGCATAGAAAGTTTACATTCTGAAATGTATAAAGTGTTTCCTGATTAAAAATTGATGTCTTTACTCTTTGTGTGGCAATCAATAGATGGGGAGAGGAGGTAGGAGTGATATGCAACAAAGAAATAACCAACCTTTACGGAAGAAAATTATGGACTCTGAGGATTCAGATGAGGACTACGTGGCAGAAGTTGATGAAGTAGATGAGCAGTCTGATGATTTGGACTCCTTGGTGGGAGATGCTTCAGAAGAAGAAAGCTTTTTGGAGAACGAGAAGGAGGTGGAGGAGGAAGAAGAGGAGGAGGAAGAAGAAGATGATGATGAAGAGGGTGGAAGAAAAGGTGGATGGAGAACTGTGGTAAAGCCTAAACCAAAATCAAAACCTAAGCCAAAACCAAGGGTTCAGAAAGGATCTTCAAGGTCTAGGAAGAATGGTGTAAATAGGCCAAAGAAGAGAAGAAA